>JAHLJT010009355.1:58743486-58933486 GCA_031308135.1 Acheta domesticus | reverse complement strand
ATTTTAGTCGTTTTCGCGCAATATCTGCAGTATGTGCTATTTTAAAAAATTAGAAAAACAAGATTTTCTCCAAAACAGATCCAATTTTTTTTCTTTAAACTTTTGTCAGGGATAGTGCCTAATATAGTCTATGAGATGGCAAAAACGCCATATTGCTTTGTCCTTTTGTTTTTGCAAAAATTACAAAAATATAATTTTTGTGACTTGTCTCTCACGTCGTTAATATTTACATTAGCGGCCATTTGTTTACATTATCATATTTACGAGTAAATGAATGATGTCATATAAAGTTTCTGGAAAACGCAACCGTTTTCTGTGAAAACTAGCTCAAAATTCCGCATTTTTAGCTAGCTCAAACGCCATTTTCTCATAAATGACTCCAATTTTAAAAACACCCCTTTTGAACGGATAGTTGCACTCTTTAATAGTAAGTTCAATTTGAGGTATTATTTGTTTTTTCAAAAATTATACCAAAGTAATTTTTTGAAAGATCTCTCACACCGTTAATATGCACATTACCAGCAATTTGTAAATACTATTGTATTTGTGAGTTAAAGTGTTTAAAATAACTTCAAATGAAGTTTTTTAAAAATTAAAATTGTTTCTGTGAAAAAGAGCTTCGAATTTCGAATTTACAGTAGCGTTGGAACGCCATTTTCTTAAAAACCAAAACTTTCCAAATTTTTAAAGAAAATTGCTATTAAGAACGATATTTTACTGTTCTTTAGTATTCTCAAGGTAATATCTCCGTTCTGCAGTTAGGAAACGGAAAAATTTGGAAAATATCAAAAATATGTACTTTGTGCGGCGATAGACGGCAGCTGGCCAGAGTATGTGGCAAATCCGAATAGCTAGCGGCGACCACAAGAAATAGAAAACTTCTGTTTCAGGGAAAGTCTATATCATTCAGTAGCATTTTAGCCTAGTTAGTTGATTTCATGAATGAATTACGAAGGGGATATGACTGCCGTTTTAATACTCTGTATCTCAGACTTTAGAGGCTGTTGGATATAAAACTATTTTTCTATTCGCAGATCTGAATGAAGAATGCGAATATACGCAAGATTGCGTCATAGATCACAGCTTGTGCAGTGGTAAGACTTGCAAGTGTGAAGACAATTTTGTCGAAATAGGCACCACGAAATGTCTTCCAAGTAAGTTCAATATTGTATAAAATCCTTTTTGCAGTTTCTCAGAAAGATCTCTCTGCAGTGACGTGTACAAAAGTGTTTAACTTTGTTCCATTCAATTCGGTATTTTCACATTTTGCCACTATGTTTGGTTTACAATGCTATGTATCAAGGTTTAAAAAGAAATTATGTCCATTGGTTGATTACAGAAGTAGACTATGATGAGGAATGTGAAGATTCTCTGCAATGCGAACATTTAACTCCTAATCAAACACCTATGCTAATTAACTGCGCCTGGGGGACCTGTCTATGCCCTGGCGGTAGGCATTACAGGGAAATGGCATGTTGGCCCACATCGTGTAAGTTCTGTGCAGAATTTTAATTTCTGTAATGTACTAAGCAAGCTGTAGAGAAGTAGTTAATAAAATAATGTAGAGTAGTAGAAGTAAATTGCAGAAAAACTTAAAATATGTGATTCCAATAGTATTTTTTTTTCTTCTTTGGAAAAATATTGCATGAAGTGTGAAAATGAAACCAATCGTATTTTTTCTTGTAACTAAGTCTACTTCTAAAAATATTAAATTTCAGATCTTGGAGACGGCTGTGGATCTGACTATCAATGCTATCCAGAAAATTCTTCATGTGAAAAAGGTCTATGCAAATGCACTGAAGGTTACGAACAATTAGATTCAGAATGTGTTGGTGAGTTTTCGGCAAGAACACGTAGAACTATATATTTGGTGGTCGGTGTATATTAAATAAGCAGCTGATTTTTGCCCATATGTCTATTTTGTTCCTTTAACTGAAAACGCAATAGTTTAGAGCACTTATCTCTCGAGATATTAGAATTATTACATGCTAGTTTTATAGAATTTGATAGTGCCTGCACATGCCTTTTTGTTCCATTTGACGGTCGATATTCAGAAGTCCACACCCGCCTCTATACGACATCAGTCACGTAATTTCTAGAAGTTACGCGAATAAGTACAATTCATGTTCTTGGCGTTTACCGTACACTTGAAGTACACTTTAACCAATATGCACATAATTGCGAATTGTGTAAGACAGAACTTTGATTTGCACAATGAAATAAAACTTTATGTCACGAACGCAGATCCATCCGCGGCAAAGAAACGTTTGATTTTTCTGATGTAATTGAACTTTTCCTTTGATGCAATGCGTTATAGCATAAAAAAGGGGAGTGCGTTGTTCAATTAAATACACATTCAAAAGTTTCTAGAAAATGCAATCTGCTGGCTATGTTCGATTGCACGAGCGCTCAGCGCAGATGCTAACGCAGGTGCCGGGGGTTTCCCGGATTCAGCCTCTAGGTTCAGTACGTGTGGAGGCCAGCGACTGTGACCTGTCTTCTTGCGTCTGCAGGGATAAGGCGCAAAGTGCACCAGCTTCGTTAGATATGACACGGCCAATGGCTTACAAATAAAATATTTATGCAAAGCCCTAAATATGCGCTGATTTGCCCTCATAGGAAATACAAATGACATATGTGACATTTCATTCTTTTCTGTATATAATTAGACAATTTTAACAATTAAGATATTGTTTCTTTATGTCTGTCAATAATATATGTTTTCTTTCAGTGGAGGCACCCCATTGCGATTTAATACCAGGAACAACCGAAGATGATGGCAAATGCGTCTGTGTAGACCCTGATTCAGTCCTCATCACCACCGCCAATAAAGATAAGGAATGTGTTCCGGGTGAGTACTGTACTTTTTCTCAACTTCCAACTCCAATCGTCTCAACCACTGCTCGCTGATGACCCACTGGGATTGTGTAATGTACGTGACCCCATCCGAGCTCCAGAAGTACCTGCAATGTCGGCGACGTTTTCTCCCGATGATATGATTCTGAAATGATTTCTCGTCGTTCGATGTCGGCAAGGCTTCGATTAATCTGCCCTATTTCTGTTCTGCCCAGACCATGCCGCCCCAAGCCTCACTTCCTGAAACGATCTTTTTCATGAACTGACCTACCCAATGGACGCTTCTTTTATCATTTCTTCTCGTAAGCATTTTCTTGCTAAGTAGTTTTCCCATTTATTATTTCGAACCCAACTCTGACGCTTTTGCCCGTCCGTCTACCCGCCCGCCCGTCTGCCCGCCCGTCTGCCCGCCCGCCCGTCTGCCCGCCCGCCCTTCTGTCCGCCCGCTCGTCCTTCCGTCCGTCTATCCGTATACTCGTCTCTGAACAACACTAGTGCTGAAACTATTCGTAGGATTTTTGCCTAAATGAATATTCCCCGATTAATCTGACCCCAGGTAAAGCCTTACGATTCTGAGCGAAGTACTTTGAATTTCGGAGGTTCTAGATTACATGAGGCCCCTTGGACTTTTTCACAATTTTCTCAAAAATGGTTCCCATTTTTTTCTTTACGTGTGCCTGTGTGCCATTTGAAAAGATAGCATTGATCCAATATTCTCTGTTACCTTTGAATTTTTGAAATTCCCAAAAATTTGAAAATTGTTGGTCTCCTTATACAACTACATTACTGAAGATAGAAAGTACTCATATTTTGGAAAAATTTTGCGTGTCCTCATTTCAAAATCTAGCTTTAAAAAACGTGTGTTTCATTAAGGAAACAATCTCTATATTCAAAATTGTAGTTGCAGAAAGTCTCGGGGGAAAATGTTAAACATTTACAACTTTCGCAAAATCAGGTATTTCAACGAAAACAAGGCGTATTAAGCGCCTTGCGCTATCCAACGACAAAGTTTAATCAAAACGTTTGTAGCCATTTTTGAGAAAATTGTGAAAATGTTTTGGCTTCATTTTATTCAAATTATCGTTTGTAAATTCGTAAATATAATTTTTAATTGTCAGATTCTAATAAGAAAAACCCAGGAGTCTGTTGAGTTTATCATGATATACACCTAAGGGATTCGCTTTTCTAAGGTCCCTTATAAATAAAATACAAAGCAAATAATCGCGGAGAAAAGTGAAAATAGAAAAAATGTATTTCTGACTATTTTTGTTATCTGTTTATTTTCCTATTTCAATCAAAGCAAACTTTGCAGTGGCTTTCGGAGGCATCAAGGAGTCCTGCGTGGATGACATCCAGTGCCAACTGCGCCTGGGCGACGGTGCAGTATGCCCAACAGACACTAGAGAATGCACCTGTGGCTCTGGCTATCATTATCTGCATGGCCTGTGCTGGCACAGCGCAGGTACGTCTTGTCTTTAATGTGTCTTGTCTTTAATAAATAATACGTCTTGTCTTTAACTGGTGGCTTCTGTGTGCGAATATCTCGTCCTCACAATGGACACTTATCTCACAATTGAATAATAATTCAATAGTTCGTTATCGATACAGGATGGGTCATTTTAGGTGACAAAACACACCATTGTGTTTCTCATAATATTTAATAATGATCAATCTATTAAATAAAGAAATAATTTCTTGATAATTTTGACTTCTAAAGCGTAGATTCTCGAGGAATGTAGATTTTGTAATTTTTCAAATTCGTGACAGCCTTTGTACACATTTAAAGAAGCGCTGTTAGACACTCTTGATAATTGAATAATTAATGTGGTCCCCAATTCTGTCAAATATCAAATCGAAGAATACTGTAAGGCTGAAAAACTCAACGGATATGCCCGTGAATACACTGCATACCTTATGCAATGAATTCAATGTCAGAAATATATTTTCATTTAAAGTTTTGAATAAAAAATCTATTGCTTAAAACTATTAAAAGTTCCTACCAAATCTAGGATTTGAAATGAGGTTTACCAAAAATTATGACTTAGACGTTATAATTTGGAGATAAATTATTAATCCTGTCGAAAAATTGCTGTTCTTTAGTGTAGGGAGTACCAATAGTTAAATAACTTTAATTTTAAATAACTAGTTAAATAGTTGATAGCTTTCTCTGTACTATGTATATTACTTCGTACAAACGTATAAAGTAAAAATACGTATACGAGAAAGTTTAAAGAACTTACATACACCCTCAATCTCAATGAATTACTATAATGTGTTAACTCACAGCCGTGAGTTCATGGAATAACATGAGAGTTGTAGTAAGCCTACTAAGTGTGCGTGTTTGGCACGTGCTTCAGGGTACGGCGAAGCATGCCAGGCGGACGCGGAGTGCATAGCGCACGGCGAATGGGACGCCTACGCGTGCGTCAACAACGTGTGCACGTGCGCGGCTGACGCCGAGGCGAAGCGGCCGGGAGTTCAGCCCCTGTGCAGGAGAATCGCCAGAGGTAGGCTCCTTTGCACGACAGGCTGGCTCTAATGGCATCCGTGGAAGGGCGCCCGCCCGCACCCGAGCGACTCTCCGCCGCCTGGCAGTGGACGCTCGAGCCTACGGTCGTTCACGCTCGCTTCCTTCAGTTTTCCTTCCTTCATTTATTGATTGTTGGGTTGTCCGTAGATCAGTTTACACTCTTTCATATGTATTGATGACTTCTAACTTAAACTATGCTTAATCTAGTTCTACTATTGCTACTACATTGAGGTAGATTCCTCATGAAACAGTTCACAATTGTTTGAAAATATTTTTAGGAAGGAATCGAACGGGTATCCATTGATCATTCTGGTCTGTGTGTTGTTTGTTGAGGCTAAATTGTATTGTTTTAGTTCTTCTATTGAGTTTATGTTAGAGTAGAAGTTATTGGATGGGCGTGCTATTTGATAGGTGATTGAGTTCATGTTTAATTCTCTAAGGAGTTGATGGTTTGATACGAACCATGGGGCACCATGGGCCAGAAATGCCTCAAAGCTGGCCAAAAGTCCAAAAACTCAAATTACACCCCTGGCGCTGAGATTTCGCCTATCGTGAGACTAATGTCCACTCCTTTCATAGACATAAACAAAAATTCAATGCACCGTTCTAAACCTTCGGAACTGAGTTGCAAAGTAGGGTTCAGTTTGCTTCTGATTTCTGTCGTGACGAATATGAAACAGGAAGCCCATATTGGTACAATCAGTACTCAGAGACTTTGCAAGATGTCGATCTGCTGAATATCGTAGTTTGTAGAGAGAAGTTTCCTTATTTTCCAGTAAAGACTATTTTCATTTTTGTGAATAAATTTTTAAGTTATTGTTATAAATATAAATTTGCACATTTAAATCGTAGAAGAGAGATATTGTAATTTTCTTCGAGGATTTTAGTTGTTACTTTCGCTTACTTCCGATTTGAGACAAATTGTTATAAGAAGAAAAAAGTGTGAGGAAAATTACTGTGTTTAACAGATTACAGCACATTACAGCGTTTTGTGAGATATACGCGTTTACATTTTTCTCTACGTAGTTTGCACTGCTTGCACTAAGTACTGCGGATTGCGTCTTCCTCGCATAAGTCACTTCCTGACGCATGTTAAAAGAGTAAATAATATTTTTAAGACTTCTAAGACGATTTGTATTACAAAACAAACATTTCTCCTCTTTAGACGAATTTCTACTAAATGCTGAAAAATGAGATATGTGAAATGCTGTTGGAGGCTCGCAATCGCCGCGACGCCAAAATACCGCAATTAGTCGTCTTTGTCAATTTACTGATACTGAGAAAATATCAAATGAGCTATTTACTAGACAACGGCAAACTATAGTAACTTTGCCAGTTGGAACAAAAGCAATAGAAAGTGTGGTAATTTTTTAAAATAAAATTCAGCTTGGTTGAATGAAAAATTTATTTTGCCATCTTATATTCCTGCTCCAGAAGATCCCGAAGATTCTTCAAACCTAGGACGTCCATCGACTTCATATGAAGCAAATAGTGAAGGAGCAAAAGAAGGAAAATAAAAAACTATTCGTGACACCCATTCTTCTCCCAAGCTGATCTACACCAACCCAATGCGTCTGCGCTTCGAAGGGGCAAAGGACGCAGCTTAGCTGATGAAGGAGACCTTGAGAACTTCAAGCTTACATGTGCACTCAGTATACTCCCCGAATTCGTTCAACGAACGTCCTTAGTGTGCCCCACATATAACGAAGTAGGGTCTGCTAAGGAACGATGTTAGCATGACTTTACTTCACAGAACTGTTACCGAAGTAAATCTGCAGTTTACTCTACCATACTGCTTTTCGAATAATTTTCGCTCACCAAATTTCTTTCGGTGCCCAGCTCAAGTTTGATAAGCAAAAGGGATTTTGATGGCAGCACTTGACACAATGAGTAAAAAACAGGAGGCTATTTTAGTAATACAGGCATGTTTATTAACTGTTTTGTATCGATTCTACTTTGTCACTTCGTAAGAAAGAAAAACTGTTTTATGGCAAAATCATTAACCACCATAAAATCGTTATTGCAGACCAATTAAGCTTCATTTCCGAAGCAGAAGCAGCTCACCTAATTAAAAATGACGAAATAAATTATGCAAAATAAAATTAGACAACTTGGGTCTACTCTTGTTTTGATTGACGGCTTTCTATGTAATGTGGTTTCCACGACATGCTACTTATTATGGCCGATGGAAAGGTACGGAGCACTTTGACAACAACTTCATTGCAGAAATATTTTTGTAAAGCAACTCCAAAGAAAATGAATGATTTAAATGAATTATTGATAAAGATGAATTTTCTCCTTGTCCTGAAAAGGAAAGTGAAAGTACGTCAAGCAGCGAAGATGAATTGGCAGGAAAAATTCACATAAAATATCCCCTTGAATAAAATATAAATATATATTTCTGTTGAATAACAGATGATATTACGTATTTATATGCATTCCATTAACCATTTATTCAATTCCCTTCCATTTCTTTCCATGGAAATGCGGGAATTTGGACAGGGGAGTTTTGGCCAGGTTTCGGCTCTTTCTGGCCCAGTGTGGGGCGTTGGTGAATATTCTGAGGAATCTGTTCTGTAATATTTGTATTTTATTTACGTTGGATGGTGCGGCATTTGTCCAGATGGAACAAGCATATAGTATTATGGGTCTTATGATAGTTTTGTAGTGTTAATGCATTTCTTAGTGAAAGTTTGGATGTTTTTTTCAGTATTGGTTTGAGTTGGATTAATTTCATTTTAGCCTGTTGTATTTTAATGTTTATGTGGTTTTTCCCGTTGCGTCTTGTGTCAATATTTAGTCCTACGTATTTTATAGATTGATTTGATGGTGTCTAGTTTATTTGGCTATTGTTTAATAGTAATGGGTGGGGGGCAAAGAATAGTCTTAATGAAAAAAATGATTTTGATTTATTTGGGTTTAGTTTTATTTTCCATTTTATTGCCCATTTTCCTGTTTTGTTTAAATGTTGAATTTTCTACTGCTATATGTCAGGGTGCAGCTTGATGTGAATATTGCCGTATTGTCAGCAAACTGTGCAAGTTGTGTGTAGCAAGTGGTGGGGATATCTGCTGTGTAAAGATTGAATAACGTTAGGGACAGGGGTAAGCCTTCTAGAAGTCCTGCTTCTAGTGCGTGGGTTGGAGCTATGATTGTCTACGGTTACTATGAAGGATCTCTCAGATATAAATTGTGTGACAATGTTTATTAAGTATTTAGGTGTATCTATTGTTTTGAGTTTGTATATTAATCCGGGGTGCCAGACTCTGTCAAAAGCTAGAGATACATCTAAGAGTATTGCAATTGTGTGTTTCTTTACTTGGAAGGCAGTGTGAATGTATTCAGTAATCCTTAGTAATTGGTGTGCTGTTGAGATATGTTTTCTAAAACCAAACTGATGGTTTGAAATAGCTTCTGACTTCGTTAGATGATTAGTTTTTTTAAAATTAATTTTTTCAAATAATTTTGAAATAGTTGGGAGGAGACTTATTGGTCTGTAATTCGCTGCAATCCTATGATTTGTGTTTGGTTTAGAGATCGGAATTATATTTGATATTTTCCAAGTTCTTGGGAAGTAGCCTAGAAAAATCTGAGTGACGAATTATAGATGTTGTTTATGTATGCGATTGAGAATGTGGGCAAGTTTTTTAATATTTGGTTGCTAATTAGGTCATCTCCGGAAGCTTTTCTTCTAGGCAAACTTTTTATGAGGTTTTTGACATAGTTTGGTGCTCCATTTGAATCAATTAATGCCTGGTGGTCTGGGTGTATGGGTGTATTATGAGATTCGAATGTATGAGCGATATTGTATACCTTGTGTCGTGTTGAGTGGTCGCGTGGTTATTTTTTATTCAGAATACATTTTGAAAAGTACCATAGTGATGTATTTCAGGTATTTAATGATTCTATTGTGCTGTCAAAGGATTGTTGGGTGTGTATAATTATTGCCTTTTGGGTTATTTCATTGAGGAGATTTAGTTTTTTCAGTTGGGGAATTCTATTGTTGCTCCACAGCGTTCTAGTTTTATTGTATCTTTAATTGCTATATGAGAGAACTTTGTTGAGAGAACTTTCTATTATCTCTTTGGGTAGTTTTGGTTTTGTCTGATTGAAAGAATATGTAGGTTTGTTGTCTTGGAAGTGCTTTTTTGTGTTTATTATCATTTCGTTTATCTGCATGACAGATTTTTCTATATATATTGGAGATTTTAATATTTTGAATTGTGGTGCCTTGGCTCTCATTATGTTCCTAAATGTTTCACAATTTATGTTTTGGGTGTTTAGTTTCTGAGTTGGAGCATGTGGGAGAGATATTATTTTGGTGGTTATTAATATTGGGAGATAGTCTGAACCCATTTCTAATACTGGGGTTGAATGATACACTGTACTTGTGTTAGTAATTGCTGTCTAATATATCTATGTGCTTGCTGCTGTCGTGTGGGAAATGAGTTGGTTCGTATGGCATAAGTGTGTTCAAGTTTACGTCTGTTGTTGTTTTGAGTAGTTGAGAGCCTGCATTGTTGGAAACTTTGCAACCCCAATTAAGATATTTTACGTTTAAATCACCAAATAGAATCATAGGCGTATTCTGTCGAAGAAAGGAAGTTATGTTGTTATTTTTCATTTTAATATGGGGTGGTTTATACGCTGATATTATGTTTAAGATTCTATTATTTACAGGGACTTTAATAGCAATTGTTTCTAACCTTGGGGTGTAAGGTGTCCCCGTTTTCATATATGGAATTGATTTTTCAACGAGTATGAGTACTCCTCCCCCTCTTTGATCTACTCTCTATTTTCTTATTGTTATACTCTGGTACGTTAAATGTATTATATGCACTGTGGTGTGTTTCGCTGGCGCATGCGATTTGTATTCCTTTGTCTTTAGAGAAATATTCATTTTTTTGTTTTATGTTATTAACGTCCCAGTTTAGTAGTATTAACTCTTTATTAGACTGTTCTGGTATTATTGTTATTAAAGAATGTGATTGAATTTTGAATACTGTTTTTTATGGTTGGAATGATACTAATGAGTACGCCCATTAAATAGTTTGTAATGTTGTTGACTATAGTTGCATTATTGAGTTAGTATTATTATTATTGTTATTATTTACATTTTGGTATTTGTTTTGATTGTTACGCTGGTTTGTGGTCAGGTTTTCTTGATATGTGAAGTTTGGTATGGTTCGATTATATTGAAGATTAGGAAAATTGCGATTTGTGAGTATATGGGCAGAGGAGTTGGTTTTTGAATTTTTCTGAAGGGTAGTATCTTTAGAGTTGTTTTTGTTGCTGTTTGAAATTTTAATTACATTCTGTGGACTGAATGTCCGCACTGTGCGTGCCATTGCAGTTGTGACATATTGGAGTTAAGTTTATTTGTGGATATTTAACGTTTTAAAGGTCTTTTGCACAGAATGCACATACAATTTCATTATTAGTAGGGCCAAAGTCCAGACACCTCAAACATTGTATTGGAACATTTGTTTTGCCTTTTTTCAGTTTTGACACACAGATTACAAATTGCATTAATTTTTAACACTTCCTCAACATAATGTTGTCCGTTAAACTTTGCTGCAATAACCGGAATGGGAATATTGTCTTTTTATAATCTTGTGACACCGATTAATGAAGGGTATTTTGAAATCAAATATTCGTATATCTCTTGCTGAGTTACTGACTGGTGAATGTTTTTGAAAACTACTGAGAATTTCTTGTTCATGGGATCTTTGTAAGTGTGGAATTGTCTATTTGTGCTTAATAGATATTTAATGGCCTTTCTAAAGTCCGTTATGTACTTGAAAGATAACTTAATTTTGTTGTTAACCGTATCTGAGGTGAATTGAGTGGTAATTTGCTTTTTAATCTCTTTGTTGAAATGATTAATGTTCGGAATGTCTTTCACAAATATGGGGGGTATTTTTATATTCTAGAATTCATGTGTTTCCTCGTCATCTAGATAGTTGAATATTTCGTCTCGGTCACTATTTTTTTCAAGAGGAGCATATCTATTGCTAACAGGTACATTATATTCACTACCACTGGATGGTTGTTTTATGGACCACCTGGGGGGCTACTGTCGCCATGGCTTCTTTTTACACTGTTACTGGTCTTATCACTGCCTTTGACGCTGGCGGGGTCGTGGCTTGCTTGGCCGCGAGGCAGGCCGCTGGCCGCGTCGGCATGTCTGACCTTAATGGGGCCTTGTGTTGGGTCGGCGGCTGGGGTACCGTTTCCATCCATGTTCAGGGTATGTTGCCTGCGGGTTCTGGCTGGACCCATTGATGTGAATGAAAAAGCTGCCCGATGAATCTGCGAGGACGTGTTGATCCCCTTGTTGGTCATTGCTGTAGGTGACTTCCATTTCGGCTGTGTTGTAGAGGAGCGCCATGGCTCCCGCTATGCACTGACCTATGTCAGGGCTCGGTGGTTGAAAACTGCTATTTATGTCAAAAAATATCAATAGCACGACTAAAGATCGATTCACTGCACTGGTGACGTTTAATTAATTGGTTGGAACACGAACTTTAAGTCACTGATACTGAACTGTTTCCAGTTGAACCGTTCTGAGCTGTGTGGAGCACGATGTGCACTGGTCGCTGGCTCAGCGCGGAATGCTTCCTTCAGTGCGCGCGCTGCCGCCACCGAAGTTCCTTACCTGGGGCTGAAAGCGTCTGCGGATTCTCTTCAATCTCTGCCATTCGCGGCGTTGGAAAAAGGACTTCTTGACAATATTTATTAAATACACATATTCAAAATTAACTACGTTTTTCCCTGAATTCCTTGGGCTAAGCTTCACTGGTTCGCCTGCGTTGAGTACAAGCATTACTCTATTGAATTAATTTGTAATATAATTTCATAACTTGTTATTACAGATCCTCCATTCAACAATCATTTTAAATCAAAATAATTCCTTCATCGATCATTTACGTTCTTAAATATACAGAAGTCCCACTAATTGTAGGACACCCTCACATATTCTTAATGTATGTAATATGAGACAATCCTTAAGAGATTTTACATACAGATTCCAATTCATATTTGCAAAATAAAATCAGATGTTTAATGGCATAACCTTATTCTAAATATAATTTTTATTTATTCATAAATATCTACTAAGTTTGTTCGCTCTTTATTTCTTCTTCTCCATTACAGTTTTCTAATTTCTTCTGGTGCTAAATGATTCCAACGCTATTTGCCACTGCTTATTTTATTACGCAGTTACTTGGTGCATGTGAATGCCGAAGGAGATTCTGGAAAGGGTGGTTAGTGGATTCGAAGCACTTCGGGATTTCCTGAATACATTAAAAGCCCTACGAGCGAGCGAGCGACCTTGCGCATTGCCGCGCACTATGCGAATTGTGGCAGCCGACGCTGCTCGCCGCTCGCCCGGTTGATTCCGAGATTGAGAAGAGCGGCGGGCGGCGGTTTTCCGCACAACTCAGAGATCCAACGCGTCCGAGCGCCGTAAGAGATAATTAACGGTGTAGACTCTGGAAAGTTTCCACCAAATATAATTATTACACAAGGCTCTCGGATTAGCAAACAGATAAATTGAAATGTTATAAATGAAAAGAAAAATGATGAATCATTGAAAATACTCGTTAACTTGTAATACACTGTATAAATTTAATAATTTTTATTCCTTAGGATAGGCACAAAACGCAGAAAAGTCTTATAGTACTTTCACAAATGTACACATTTATTAGAATATTGTGAAAGAGCAAGCTAAAAAGATGTAATGTTAACTAATAAACATATCAACAAATATATTTACAACGGTATTCGTTCATTTCTTTATTGCATGTCTTCTTAAGTTTAATAAAAATGCCTTCTTAAGTTTAAACCAATAAAAAAAGTACGACGTTCGAACATTTTCAGAATAAAATTACATTAGAATCTAAGTTAATTTGCAAAATAAAGAAGAGAATGATCTACCTTGAAAACTAATGTTTTGCAAATATATTTATTATTGATTAAGTAGAAATAATTTAAGTTTAAAATATGTGTAAATCAAATTTAATCACTAGTTATCATTTATCCAGGATTAAAATATTATGTGATGAAAACGTATCTTGATGTTCATGATTTGTACACATTTAACTATGCTCGTAATGCTTATTATAGTTTTTCAGTTTTCAGCTGACAAACAAATGTACATCAGTAATTGACGAAAATTGCAATAAATTGTAATTGCATTTGATGTGGTTAGTAAAATTGGTGAGCTTCTTCTTAGAAACTAAAGAAAATAAGTTCAAAACCATATCATTACTCATTGAAGAAATATGAAAGAGTTAATACCAGTTTTTTAATGTTTTCTTACTCATGCGTTTATAATAATTTTAGTGGAAAGATACGTAGAGGCAGTTATATAGTACACAGAAATAAAAATTGAAAACGTGTCAAAATTACAATTAGATCGACAAAAGAATGATCTGTTACGGATACAGATTTTTTTTCTGGTCAACTAAAAACTATCAAATGATTTGGAGGTCTCCTAAAAACAATGATTGATCTTTTCAAGAATTCATTAATTTTCATCTGCAAAACTGAAGTTGATAATTGAAATTTAGCACTAGATCTCAAAGATTTTTCTTATATATTCTAAGTAAAAATCACAATGCAAAGTATCTATCAATACAAAAAACAGTAATATAACTTAAACTAGCACTTTAAGTTTAGTCATTAACTTAAATTTAAAATTCATTCTGAAGAATTACAAACTTAAATTCTGTAGTATTTCCTAAAGTTGTGTGATAATATAAATTATGTCATGAACAATGTAAGAAAAATAACGTAAATTATTTTTCATGTGTTTGTTCTGCCCACAGAGAATGAGGAGTGCGAATCGAAATTGGATTGCATCGAGGGACTTGACTGTGGCAATCCTACATCAAACTCGAGGGGAACCTACTGCTATGAATCAACATCTTATAGCGTTTTCAATACAAGCATCGACAGAATGAGTAAGTATTTAGTTAAAGTGCTATTTGAACAAAGAAAAATCCAATCAAAAATTCACTTAAAGTACTCAGGTGAAGATTTTTTAAGCTTCTTTTATCATTAAAACTATTTGGCAACTCTGGCTCTCATTGATTCGTTTTTAATTTGTTAGTTAAGGCATTTTATGTTAACTTACATTTGCTTTGACTATTTTTCTTTATTTTTTTTATGGTAAAACTAGCACTCCCAGGTTCCCAAAAGTGAGCCATTCTGGCACCGTAATTTTGGGCTAATTTCAGACCTCCCAAAATGTTTGGTTCTTCTTCCAATATCTCGAAAGTAAGATATCAAAATGGGGCTGGTTAAGATAGCAACCCAAAAAAACTGTTTAAACAAGCAAACTTTGGACTACTTTGAGTACTATTTAAATTTACTATATTCACCCTTAACGAGAAAAACAAAAAATGAAAACCGCCGCAATTTCTCAAAACTCAAAATTTCTTGCGCCATAATTTTGGGCTTCTTAGTGACATCAAAAGTTTTTTTTCTGCCCCACAACGTCCTGAAATTAAGGTTTCAAAATAGAGGTGATAAAGCCAGCACCTTCACTTACTCAAAATTAAAATAAATCGGCCCAACAAGCAAATTGTGGCTTCCTAGCCTGGTAATAATCATTTACGATCTTTAAAAAACTTCCGTTTCCGCTTTAGGCAGGCTTCCCACTAACAGAGATCTTTTTCATGTATAAAATCGTTCCGTTCTGAAATTTTGTGTCTGAGATTGCAAGTTTCCTTCTTACAGAGGTTCCGTCGTAGACAGGTTTTACTTTATTAGGATAATTCGATATTACCACCGTAAGCTGTATTGTTACCATAAGATGCAATAATGAATGTTTGAGAAGTTGATTGTTGAACTGTGATGATAGAGATAAGATAAGGCGGCTTTATTTACTTAAAGTTAATGTTGCACTGTTCTCTACGTTCAATAAAATGGTAGATTCCACTTTAGTAAAGGCGGGAAGAATATATACAGATAAGCAAAAGGTAATGGTATCGTCGTTTTGAATGTAATAATGAAAGAAAGTATGTGCTGTTGAAGATCATTTGTTTAATCTACAGTACATATCGGCAAATATGATGTATTTCTGAAATAATTTTGGGCTCGTCAAGTTTGTTCCCAAATTTAAGTCTTATCTACATAAAATTTTCCTTCGATTATTTTGCAATTTATTCTGGTGTCCGCCGTTGACTCTTTTCCCTCACCGTTGCTCTCCTAGTGCGGAAATGGCATTGGAGTGGGTCTGAAAAGCGATCTTGTAAATTAATTGTTTCTTCAGGAGCAGGAGCTGCTGCAGGGACCAGGGACGAGTGCGGGCCCAACGAGGAGGCGACGCCCAGCGGCGCCCAATGCGTCTGCCAGCACGGCTACTTCCGGCCCTCCAGCTCTGCGTCCTGCGTCCCTGGTAGGTTTTCCTCGCCGTCCGCTGCGTGGTGTGTGCAGATGAGTTTCTGGACGGCTTCTATAGTGCAACTTTTGTATCTTTGCCCCTCAAGGCCCGTCTTCACGATGGAACATGTCACGGTTTTCGCGTCTTTCTCAGCCTTGCTGCTAGATATCTCATGGTCGCGACCGTATCAAGCAGTATTTGCGATTATGCGACATCTACCGGCACGAGCGAGAAAGATGCGAAATGCCGTGTGATATTCCATCGTTGCCATAGAGGCTTAAAGGGGCAAAGTTATAAAAATAGCACTATAAAACCGTGCAGCATCGCTCCGCGAAATGCATTCCTCCGCATGGCACAAAATACAATCGCTGGTTAGCTCAAAGCGTCAGTTTGGTGGACGCAGTTGGAAGTTAGGGATAGTTTTCACAAGTGATTTACTTTCTTCTCATATCGCCACTAAAAATAATTCTGTAGGGGTGTAGGAGTCGATAAGGAACACGATAAAAGCGTGTATGCTTGAGAACTAAATCATCAAACGGATGTAATGTTCGATAAAATGCGAATTTGAGAGCTTACATTGTTTTCTTTCATTACATCTTTTTAAATACGCAATAGACTAAATTATAATCACAGAATTGTGCATTTAAATATTTCTTAAAAAGAAAGTTTAAAATTGTACTTTTCTGGTATTCTAGCTACATAAATATATTGACTTCATTAAAATATTCTCCAGTTGACGGAATGACAAAGTAACAGAAAGTAAAACTGCTTCAGTACATGTTGAACAACGTTTGTGAAATCATTCCTATGAGTTACTCACAGATCACTTTCCAATTTAGTTTGACATTGACAGTCGAATCGTCGTGAATGATCGAATAAAAGTTGTTTGAAGCATTGTTTTCAATACATTTGAAAACTTGTTCATAAATATTATTCAAATTTATTGGCGTATAACGTAACAAATAAAGCTAAGAATTACTTTAGTCGAAACATTAGAGATTTGAAAACAAATGAGGATTTATAAATTCCAAAATTAAAAAATGTCAACAAAGGCTTCCTTTAGTCGATGTAACCATTCCATTATGAAAATATTGAGAGTGATAGAAAGTAAACCCCCATGAATCAAACTTACATTTTTGGTAACTAATTTGTTAACATTTTTATTTGCAGAATTGGGAGAAGCTTGCACTGTAGGAGAAGTAAATGCCGACATACCGAATTCCTTATGTCGGCGAAGTGCGAAGTTTCCTCATGTTCCGCCTGCCTCCGACGAAGATGCTGCTGTAACTAGCGAAGTTGGTGTTTGGTCATGTAAAGGTGGCTTTGCACCCGGACCAGACAACCGCAATTGTCTCGAGAGTACGTATGCATTTTACAATAGGAACGTTATCAAATGAGGAATTGTAATTCATTATCAACATTTTTTAAAAAAATGGAAAGTAGCATAAACTTTTTTAAATGCAGCTGATGCTACAATGGTACTACATTACAGACAATTAATACATTTTCACACTTGAAACTACTAGTAATTCAAATGATTTCTATTTAAATTTCTTGAAAAATCAAAAGTTTTCTATGTAAAAGAGCTCGAAATTGTGTTTTTATTAAAACACAAACATTTTCAGGAAACGATTCCAAATTTTGCAAAAGCAATTTGCATAAAGAATCAGTTTTTACTGTTCTTTAAAAGTCTTAAAGCCATATTTCGATTCTACAATTCAAGTTAGGAAAAATTGAGAAATGGTGAAGAAAAATGCTTTTTGGCGCAGTTAGCTGAAAAATTCGGAGGGGCAAAACTGAGAAGCATTCGTCCGTCTGTCAATAACAACAGTCCCTAAACTATTGGTGTGATGTAAGGATAGAATGTAATACACTTAAAAAGATGGTATAAGTTCGATTTTCAGTGTCAGCTGCGGCTTTTCTGAAATTAAAAAAAAATATTTGCGGTGGCGTCTTACAACTAGAAATTGTAGATAGATATTTTCTTCTTAAAATAGAACTTGTCCGTGTACATTTTTAGTGTTAATAGTTTTCGCGTAATTATGAGTTATATATGGGCAATATCAAAACAAGGTTTTCTAAAACCGGCCTTTTTTGTCTTAATTCGTAAGAATGGAAATAATTGTAATAGTGTACTGGAAATGATAGATTTTTCGACAGAAACATTGCTGAGGGCTCTAGTTACGAACAAATGGATAAATCTTGTTTCTACACACATGTAGTAAATGACTTCCACAAACACGTTGTATAGTCTGAACCCACATTTTGTTGGTTCTCGATCCCAAAAAAATCGACTCACGGTAAAAAGTCTTTCTGTCTTCTGGTAGCGTAACTATTGCTAAAAATATAATGCAAGCCTTGTTCTTGTTGAAATCTCTGACTTTTCGTACATTGCAAACGTCAAATTTTTTTCCGCTTCTTCCTACATCTACAACATTCAATATAGAATTTGTTTCTGTGATGTAATATGTTGTGCAAAGACTGATCTTAAAATAAATTTACTTACAATGTTTCGAGAAAAGGAAGTTTTCGTGTAATTTTGTATGGTAATTTGTATGGTAATTTGTAAGTTGTTCTTTTCTCAAAACCAGCTGCTTTTTTTTATTTTCCTTCGAATGTATCAAAGAACGACAAAAGAAAGTAGTGCTGGTCCAATTTTGGGTTAACTATTTGTAATTTTTTTTAAACTCCAAAAAATTAAATTTTCGAAAGTAGAATATTCATGGTTAAGATTATTGCCTTACATAAAATATCTAAAAATATTATTTTTTGTAAAAATGTAATGTTTTGTTATTTGAAACAAAACTGTACTTCTGTTCTACATTCTCCGTGAGTGCAATTTATAAAAACACATTTTCTTGAAAAATGTTCCAAATTTTTTTCTTTAATTTGTATCATTTTATTGAGGAAACGGTGCTTAAATCAGAGTCCACGTCTTATTTTCGTCGAACTCTTTCAATTTTCGAAAATTGAAACAAGATAAAATAATACAAAAAAGTATGTGCTTTTGTAGCAGTAATAGTTTCTTTACATTTTACAGGATATTGCACAGTTCGCTTATAAAAATTGTTCGCTTATAAAAAAAGTTCTATTTGCATTTAATTCTCTGAATTTTTGAAAACTGTAAATGTTAATAACAATCCTAGAAAGTATCTTGCAATATAAACTAGTAGTGTTTTAGCACCACTAGATTATCTTTTAAATCTCTTTTAACCTTCATTAAAGACAGAAATATTTGGATAGAATTCACCACTAAAATTGTTCTTTATTTACAGTTCAACTATTCAACGGAGACAAATGCAACTACGACACTCAATGTTGCTACTACGGCGGTAAATGCATCGGAAAATGCGTCTGTACGGCGGAATTCATGTACATGGACGACAGGCCACTGTGCTGGCCCAGATGTAAGAACTGTGCCTTTCTTTAGAAATTAAGTTTCACAAAATTAGTATCTTTGAAATATCTGCAGGAAATAATCTAAGTTTTCAGAAAAAAACGTTACATGAACGTTAACATTTTTATCCAAGAAACAAGTTTATTGGCTATTTTTATTGGATTAAATTGCAAAAATTTACTGAAATGAATAATAACTTAAAAGTATTATTGTACGTATTGCAGATGCAATCTTAAAAGCAGGTAAAATATGCAGCGCTGACAGTAGTGCATAAAACCATATGTACAATTAATTTATTTATTTCAATAAATTTTCTTTAATTAAGTGAAACACAGAATCTGTCAGAAATAATTCTGATACATTGTAATATTGAGTTTCAACTTCATTGCTGAGTATTTTGAAATGAAATTCTTATTGTAAATTGCAGTGGCGTTGGGTGAAGCCTGCATATCAGATGAAGTCTGCTCTTTAGAAGGACTCGAGAACGCTCTATGCGATTTTAGCGATTCGACCGACGACCATCCGGAGGGAATCTGCGCCTGCGAGAGTGGCTACCATGCTGCGAATGGCAATTGCAGAGTTGATGCCCTCTGTAAGAGCCTCATGATTTTATATTAAAAATCCTAGAAACTGATGCTAACTCAAACTACTATGAACTTAAACCGTCTATGCAAATATCTAATTGTTCATAATGTATATATATATATATATATATATATATATATATATATATGTGTGTGTGTGTGTGTGTGTGTGTGTGTGTGTAGGTGGGTGGGTGTATGTGTACTTGACGAAGGAGATAAGTTGCCATCAACTGGTACGTGTCCCATTCATACAGCGGATTTATATAATTACATTGCATCAAAGCGTTAAAGGATTTATTATTTATTTATTTATATATTTACTTTGTGCATACAATAAACGAACGTGATGTCCTTAATACAGCTCTAGGGGAGCCTTGCATGGAGGCCATCGACTGCGTGTTCGCTGAGGGAGACGTGTCAGTAACTTGCGCCAACAAAGAGTGCGCTTGCAGAGAAGGCTACGCTGCGTACAACAACACTATTTGCATCTGTAAGTTCAATTTCCAGAAACTGCGACACACGAAAAGAAGTTTTTGTCAGTATGTCTGACAACTGACGGTGGCTTAATTTCCTAGTACCGAATCTTTAGAAAAAAAACAGACTAACTTGAGTAGAGAAGAAAAGTGACTAATAAAATTTGTTTCTGGTGGAAGAATAAATGTTATATTGTATCATTTATAACATTTAATTCCAAAAAACCCATTTAAGCAATAATTAAGATTAATTTCAAATTTCTTAATTTGCTTAATTTTCATGCTACCAAATGCCTCGAAAAAAAAAAATTAAAAACCTGTTTCCACACGTTGGATCTTGGATTAATTGAACAGTAAACAATAAATTGTTATCAATGACAATGTCTTTACAATAAAAAACCCTTTTGCAGATGAAATCACAGCCAAATGCGAATTAATAAAAGGAGCAGTTGAAGAAAATGGAGAATGTGTCTGCAAGGATCGGGATTATGTTATCGACGGCAGTCGCTCCCAATGTATTAAAAGTAAGTCATAATTCATCAGCTTTTTATTAAGACCAGTTCACCTACGAACAGCTTTATTCAGACTTAGATTTCTATTTACCACAAACTCATAGCTTGGTACGAGTCAAGCGAAGCGGGACGGAATGGAGAGGGACTCCGCGAATCGGTTGGGATGGAAAGGGCCGGGACAGGACGCAACGGGGCCGGGGAAGACGTGGAGAGACACAAGTGGCGTGGCAGGGAGGGAAAGAGCGAGGCGGGGAGGGACGGGACAGGACGCAACGGAGCAGGGTGGGGACGACCCCGACGCAGCAGGGCGGAGGGAGACGGATGCGGCGGGATGGAGAGGGATGGCGTGCGGCAGGGCAGAGAGGAACGGCGTGCGGCGGGACGGAGAGGGACGGAATGCCGCGGGGCGGAGATGGACGGAGTGCGGCGTGGCAGAAGGATAGAGGGCGGCGGGCAGAGAGGGATGGAGTGAGGGGGGTAGAGAGGACGGAGTGCAGCAGAGCAGAGAGGGACGGAGTGCGGCAGGGCAGAGAGGGACGGCGTGCGGCGGGGTGGAGAGGGACGCACTGCGGCGGGGCGGAGAGGGACAGAGTGTGGCGTGTCAGAGGGATAGAGGGCGGCGTGCAGAGATGGATGGAGTGGGGCGGGTAGAGAGGATGGAGTGTGGCGGGACGGAGTGGGGCGGGGCGGGGAAGGACGAAGGAACAGGCTGTGAGGAATGGGGCGAGTGAGGGAGGGACCGTTCGGGGCGTGGAGGGACGTGGCGGGACGCAATGGGACAGGGAGGGGGAGGGATAGAGCGCGGCTGGACGTTGTGGGACGAAGCGAGAGGCAAAGGGGCGGGTCAGGGAGGGACGGGGAGGGAAGAAGCGGGTGTAGCCGAACGTCGTGGAAGAGGAGAGACAACCAACGGGGAAACCCCGCAAGCCGCCGAATAGGGGGCCGAATCTCAACTTCCAGAGCGGAAACGAACTTCGCCACCTTCCGGCTATAACATGAACAGGCTCACTTACCAAGACACATTAACCCTCCGAAAATCCAGCCCACGTGTCACATCACAGATCGAGGGTGTGCGCGCCGCTCTCCGTACTTGAAGCGTATACGTAAATAAAGCCTCAACAACATTTTGAACATTCTAAAAAATGGTTCCAATTTTTTTCTTTGAACTTTGTCTTCTGATTGTAAAAAAGAAGCATAAACATACGCATTTTTGTTGCTCTATCTAAATTTCTGAAAATCCAAAAGATCAAAATGTTTTCCGCATCCTTCTACAACTACGATACAAAAGAAATTTTTTCTTAGTGGAATCTGAACATAAAAACCTATCTTCAATTAAGGGCATGTTCAGAGTTTTGAAAATATGAGTAAATTTTGAGTAATTTTACGTGGAATAGGCAATTTTTAAATTTTGAACAATTATTTTGTCAAAAAGACTTCAAATTTTTCTTTAACATTTTCACTCGTGTGTAGCAGAGAGCAACATAGAAAGTGGTGCTGATCCCATTTTCGGCGCAATCTATTTTCGAAAATTGCAAAAATATTGAAATTGTAAATTCTAATTTCTGTCGCTTGGTTTGACACTTTTTTAGTTCACAAAATGGCAACACGTCGGTTTCACACTCTTCATTCCATTCATTGTTGTGTGATGACGTGATGTAGATAATGTTCGTATATAAGGAGGGTAATAAATGTAACTTAACTGCTTCCCTTACTAGTATTTTCAGAAATTTATTGTCAAAATTATTCTATTTTTTTTACCTCATTCTTATCACGTCAATGAAATTAACTTTCCTATTAAATATAGTGAACATTTTTGAACAACTTTTGGAGATATTTCAATTTACATATTCATATAATAATTATCCCAAGTTATCTCGGGCATGATGTGAATAACATTTACGTAACTATTTGGATCAATGGAATGCATATAACAAAACTCAAAGAGATACAATATAAGATTATGTATTGTGCTTTGTTCATACATCGAATACAATAGACAATTTAAACCAAAAAACTATTAAGAATGTCTTAAATGTTTCTAACTGTATGGTAAACTCTAAAGCACGGAGTCACGCAAAGAGGAACATTACAATAAGGGCAGTAGTGCCTATTTCTTCTTCGTATTTTCTTGTTCTTACGTCCTTCACAAGGCTGGACATTGCACACTGTCTTGTAGAATTTGTCTTTTTTCTGTATGTGGAATAAGTTCTGGAAAATGACTATCTGTCAGTGTTCGTGAAGTAGGTGTCTTCCCAAGTCTTCCTTGTTTAGGAGAAATTACATTGGGTTGGTATTTCTTTACTAGCATTTCTGTAAGCTCCATCCTGAAGAGAAAGGGAGTAGTATCGCTTTTTACTTTTTGGTGAACTACGTACACATTCCAGACACTGAGCTCAAGAAAATGGAAGAATACTTCTTGTATGGTCAGAACACAAATAAAAATGATCGCACGAGATATCTCGGGATAACTTAATGACCCTACAAGCCCAACCCGAGTTGACTCGGGATAAACAGGGAAGTGGTTAAAACTAACAGGGAAGTGGTTAAAAACACTTGTGTTCCTTTAAGAAGTTTTGGTCACAGATTATGCTATTCAAAAATTACAACTTCACTTCGATATAATCAAGGCAAGCTTTTGTGAATGATTCGTGCTTTTCTGTATAATGTACTGCAAATACTGCAACAGTTAAATTTATTCAAGTTTTTTCGTTTGTAAAAGTAAGAAATGTCTACCGTTCTATTGAAAATAATGCAGTTAAGCACCATAGGCTTTTCATTTGAATTGGTTTATTTGGACTTGTTCATGTTATAGCTGAGGTGTTACAAGGGTAGAATTGGTAATATTTCAATATTTTTTTTCCAATAATTCGAAAAAGTGTGTGCGGTTGAGAACCTCTAGTTTCTCAGGTAGTGACGTTGTTCCGGCGCTGAACCATGAGATTCAATGCGAACCTACAGGTTGCATTGCGGTGACTTTGCCCTCCTTTCCTCAGAGGAGAGGCCCAGAGGCCAGCCTCAGCTAGGACAAGTTTTAACCTCCGTCTGTCTTCTGATAATTGTGTTACTGTAGTTTACGTAAATATAATTGTGTGGAAGGGGAGACGATAGGATAAGGAAGACGATAGAAAGATATCGCGCGGCCAGTAGCCCTTTTGTCAAGGTACTATTCCTACTTTCACCTGGTGTTTCACTGATAAAACCATGAGAAAGTACCCCTCAGAATACCCGGCATCTACAATTTTTCCTCACTAAGCGGTTGAAATCTATCCAGCTATCTACCTAGTGACAAAAATCCACCACCGTCTATACTGCAATTTTTCTAACTTTGCCATCCAGGTCTGCGTTCACAATGGAATATGCCACGGTATACCGCGTCGTTCTCAGTCGTGCCGCCAGGTGTCGCGTGATCGCGACCGTATCAAGCAGTGCTTGCGATGATTGTACTCCTAGCGGCAGGACAAAGAAAGACGCGAAATGCCGTGTGATCATCGTGGCCAGAGGGGCAGAGTTAGAAAAATAGCACCATAGTGCCAAACACAAACATCCGATCAAAGACGCGTCAGAGGCAGCGGCAAAACTGTCTGTGAGATAACTGAGTCTGCGTAGTCGCGTCCGGAAACCCAAAATGCTCTCCCTCGAGGCCACCAATGAGGGCCCCGTGTGCAAGCGCGTGCTGCCTGCAGGTGCGTTCGACGGCGTCGGGGCCGCGTGCGAGGACAGCGCGCAGTGCCTGCTGCGCATGGGCCAGGGCGCCGGCTGCGTCAGCGGCGCCTGCGCCTGCCTTGAAGGCTACCACTATCTGCACGGGGAGTGCTGGCTCACCAAAGGTCTGTTCACGCATGAGGCTTCGCCTCACACTGCTAGCCCATTCCATTCTTTACCAGAAGTCACTTTATTGTGTTCTAACTAAGTTTAGATGGTCGTAACTTCTCAAACTGAGGTTTGAGAAGCTACATCCTTATGTTCGTGGATTCAAATTCGGTCAAGGGAAAAAGTCATTCGTACGCTTTCGCTGAATGGGAAGTAATGCCGGTTGTTCCATGTTATTGATTTACTGATAAGTATAAAAAGAAACCGCTGATCTAAATTCTAATCATCAGTGAGGTTGTCTTCTCTGCTAGATGGTGAAAAATAGCGTAGGAAAATTTGCGTGGTCAGTGAAAAGAGCAAGCCTGATGGCCTGAGCTTCATCACGTAAAATAACAATTTCATTGAACTGAATAGACAGGTATCTCCAATAAATTTTACAACCTTGAAGGTGTACAGTGAGGAAAAGGCATCTTTTAGGTAATAAATATGAAGCAGATACTCTCATGATTCAAAGCTACACATGTAGCATTTCCTCCTGATTGGCAGGGAACATGTTCACACATTGTTTGGGGCTGCATGCTCTGTTGTGATTAGTTTTCGTTACCTTTAATTGTCCACTGCCAAAAGGCGATACTTTCACTCCATTACATATCCTAGAAGTTTGTAACATTTACGCTGACACATTCTGTTGTTAAATTCAGCAATATTAACGTCTAAAATGTGACGACTAAACCATTCAAATTCTATCACGCATGACAGCGAAAGTGGTTTTGTCACTCGTGTAACATTTTCACAAATCGAATGAGCTGGCTTCCCCAGTAAACGTCTCACATGTGCAAGCGCTAGAAGTTGTAACATTTATTCTTCGCCATCTACATAAACATATTTAACCCGAGAGAGGTGGCGTGGGGGTCTTTTGTGACCCCACGCATCTTTGCTTAGCTTCAGTTGCCTAATTTTGCGAATCAGAAGCTCTACATTTCACCTACCTTTCACCACATTCTTTAGATTTTGTCTGAAAAAGTTTCGAAATTTTATATGTAATAATTCATTTATAAATATTTGTGAAACCAATACAAAAATCTTAAATTTCGTAATTTTTCTAAGTTTGTTTTTATGTGAGACAATGTTAGAAAATGAAACTTGCTGAATTTTCTGATACGTTTGTCGTTGAAGTATTCAGGAAAATGTAAATGGAGTCACTACATAAAATGAAAGATAAATGATAATTTTGCCCTTTTATTTGTTTCAATTCCCCATTTCCATGTTTGTTTATAATGTGAATTACGTTAATACGACCTTCTAAATGATTGATCATTATTGAAATGACTAATTTCACACTTATTTCCTGCTATATATAATTTTATAAAAAAATAACTTAAAGGGGTGAGAAATTACCCCGCGCCACCTCCAACGTAACTCCAGCAACCGCCACCTCTCCAGGGTTAAGGCAGTTTCTATAAAAAACAACGTTTTCTTATAAATAAAAACAGCATATGTAAGTGTGCGCAAAGAATGCTATTAATGCTAGTATCGAAAATCTGGAGTGAAAACAGAATGTAAACATGCCCCCAGGCTACGGCGCCGCGTGCAGCCACGACGCCGAGTGCTACCAGTACGCCGAGTCGGACGCCTACGCGTGCGTGGAGGGCACCTGCGCATGCGCCGCGGACGCCTCACTCAGGCGCGAGGGCAAGAGCCCCATCTGCCGCCGCAACGCTAGAGGTGCGCACCACACAAGCCGCTCTGCGCGTCCTCCGCCCTCGCCACTACCTTTGGCACACTGCAGCCCCGCTCACCTTCACACCCCTGAGGTCCATGGGCCCCTACATCCATAGCAGCGCTGACCTATCCACGTCCGTCGCCCAGGCCACTGCCCTTTGGCTCACTGCATCCTCACTCTCCTTCACAACCCTGAGGTCCATTGACACATACATCCATAGCAGCGCTGACCTATCCACGTCCGTCGCCCAGGCCACTGCCCTTTGGCTCACTGTATCCTCACTCTCCTTCACAACCCTGAGGTCCATTGACACATACATCCATAGCAGCGCTGACCTATCCACGTCCGTCGCCCAGGCCACTGCCCTTTGGCTCACTGCATCCTCACTCTCCTTCACAACCCTGAGGTCCATTGACACATACATCCACAGCAGCGCTGATCTTTGCGCGTCCCCCGCTCTCGTCCCTTCCGTTTGGCACTCTGCAGCCCAACTCACCTTCACACTCCTGAAGTCTATAGATGCGTAGCCGCGTTGGCCTTCGCGCGTCGTTCGTTCTGGCCACTGCCCTTTGGCACTCTGCAGTCCCACTCACCTTCACACCCCTGAGGTCTATGGACCCATACCTCCATAGCAGCCCTGGCCTTTTCGCGTTCCCCGCCCTGGCCACTGCAAGAAATTTCCGCAATAAATACTCATTTTCGAAAAACTGAACTTCCCTTTTTTCATAATTGTAGTTGTAGTTACCGATAAATAATTGTAATTTTACAATATTAGAAAAATCTAAATGAACATGAGGCCTATACCATTGGCTTGAGCTTCATGGTATATGAGCTCAAAATTTAAAAAAGATTGTGCTGTTTTTTAAGAAAAACGGTTTAAAGAAATTGCTTTTGTTTGACACGAAATTACGAAAAAGCAATATTTTTGAAAAATTGAATATGATATTTTTTGAAGGTCTGTTTTTGATGAACGTATTTCATTATGAAAAGAAATATAATAATTGTCGTATGAAAGCGCTGTATATAGTTTTTCAGTTTACAAAAATTCAGGATTTTCAACGAAAGAGAGACCTGCACCATTTTCGTACACGTGCTTTATAGACTCCAACAACAAAATTTAATCAAAATCGATGGAGCACATTTCTAGAAAATTTTAAAAATCTTTCAGGCGCTTCATGTAAAGTATCTTCCAATTTCATAATATCAGTTTCAAATTGAAGGTACCGCGACATCAGCCAGATCAATGAAGTAATGTCAGTTTTGAAGAAAATCGAATGAATGATTTAGCCACTAGCGTTGTTCACAGAGGCACAGACGTTTTGCCGTCAACCGATTTTTCTGCATCAATGACCCTCAACACATGGATTCTAGCTACACCACGTGTTAGAGAATGTTTTGTCTAAATTTAGGAAAAGTATTTATCTTCTTTTTGTTTCCAGGATCCTGCAATAAGAGTTTTTCTGCTGGAAATTCGCTGTTTTTTCCTGCAGCATTGCGTAACTTTCTCTTCTTAGGAAGTACCTTCTTAAAGGCTAGAAATTAAAAATGCTTGGGCTTTCTAGGGTTAATAAAAACAGGGCAATATTAGATTGAAATAATTCTGATTAAGTGAAGTGAGGGTGCAGTTATCAAATAAACTTCCACTATGTCGTAGCTAACTGAATTATTGTTTTGATCCATCTTCATTAACAAGTAGGCAGCATTCAAGTACACGAATTCCCTGGCTGCGCACAAGTATTTTTCTCGCTTTATTCACAAGTTTTTCACTTGTAACTAACAAGTTGTTCATAATTGTTTGTTGAACACCTTGAAATAATTGAAAATTTGTTGAAGTCATTGTACAACAAATGTACTCATTACGATTTTCTGGGCAGCAACTCGATCTATAAGATATGGTCGTAGTTGTTGCTTCCATTCCATTTAAATGGCTATATACCACGCAGTGGCGCAGTCTACAACTTTCTTTTTTTCCGCAGCGGGAGAAGAATGCGAGTCCACACTCGACTGCGAAGGAAACTTGATTTGCGAAAAAAAGACCGTCAACGCGTTGGACAACATCTGCAAAGAAGTCTCACGCCTGTCTAGTCCAGAATTCAACAGCACCACAAACCCTGCAAGCGGTTAGTACTCTCTCTCTCTCTCTCTCTCTCTCTCTCTCTCTCTCTCTATATATATATATATATATATATATATATATATATATATATATTCAATATACTCAATAGAAGATATAAAAATTAATGTTTTTCGTCGGTTCGTGCTAAACGCCCTAACGTACCGTTCATCCGATAAAAGTTTTTTCGCTAAGCCTCTACAAATATGAATAGTGCTAGTAAATAAATAAAAGAGATAAATAAGAGAATACTAAATAAAGAAATAATATACAGCAGTGCGGCACAAAAGTGGGTTGTAAATAGTGATGGCGCGCGGCGCAAGTTTAGCCGCTTGCAGTGAAAAAGTTGAATTGTGCGAAGCAAAGTTATTAAAGTAGAGATTTCCAGCTCTAATCTTATCTAAATTAAAACTATTTTTGATAAAAATTTACGGAGTTATGGTCAATTGAAAAGTGTCTATTTCTATGGTTTTAACGTAAAATTCGTGATACGTACCACATATTCGTGATAATGTGGTACACTGTATGAGTCAAATAAGTATTGTTTAATGATCATAAAATTGTTTCGAGGTAACGTGAGTACCACCTCAGTCCAAACTCCATTGAGAAAAATTACATTAAATAATATTTATTCGTTATTTTCTAAAAAGTAGCGAAGAAAGGCAGAAAAATGGGGGATTTATGGGGTTTGTGGCACCCCTAAACTGATTTTAAAAACTGTTTAATGGGAACCGATGTTGTTCTTGGATCAAAAACTTTTTTTTCACTAAGCCATTGAATTCTATTTTTTTCGATATAGCCTAATATGTGCGTGTGTGTGTGTGTCTGTGTGTGTGTGTGTGTGAATATTCGTATTAATGCCTATATAATTTATAACTTGCATGTATTTGTACCTCGGGAGCAAACGTTACTACGTTACAAAAGCAATATTTTTCAGCGTAACCAGATAAAGATTGTGATGTGAATTTCATATTGAAGTTATATCGCAGTATCTTGTTGCTAAAATGAAGAGTACTTTCTAGTGTACACATGCCAATGTGAAAATTATTATAGTATTTGAAAATAAGCTTAAATGTACGTGACGTTTTTGCCTGTAAAACGAATTAAGTTAGTGAACTGATGTGTAATCCCTCCAAAAAGAAAAACCTGTATTACTGTTACTTCGTAATTACTTATGCTTTATTTTAGCAATTATTCAGATTCACGATAGTGGTGATGATGATGATGATGATTAATAGTACAAACTTAATAGACATAAACAAAAATGGCAAGAGTGCCCACAATTTAGTCAATATCCGAAACATCGTCTGGGTAGTCCTTAATGTTTGTAGCATATTTCAGGTTTCTGTAAAATGCATGACACTCAAACGGTAGAAATTGCAGTAATGACAATTTTTTTTGTATTTCTCTTTTGAGATTGGCTTACATGTTTTACTAATTACATTAAGGTTCACAATCAGCATTGGAACTTTTCTTGGATTCCTTATTAGATTCACGTCCAGAAAGTTGTCATTTGCGCCAAAAGCTGTCTTGATGTACAATACACCTACATTTCTTTGGCGAACTTGTATCTGAGCACACACTGAAAGCAAGAGAGGCTACTTATTTGTGGTTACTTTTCGGGATATGAATGGTGAAATGTGAGAGCCAGTGTAAAGAGGTTTAAAATCCTTGAAGTCCTGAATTCCCATGTAGCAAACTTTGAATTTGTTCGAGAATTGACGAATCAACTGCGGCCACTCCCATGGCGTCACAAAAGAAAGTGATTTAATTTTATTTTTTCTTTCTTTCAACCATGGAATGCACTGTGTCAACTTCCATATGTGTGTGTCCCTTCAGTAAAAACTTCAGCGTTATGACTAATTTGGCGATAATTGTGCAGAATCCAAAAACAAGCGCATGATCATGCACTTGTTCGTATTTTGGGCATACCAGTTGTCAGTCCAAACAGTAATTTCCTTCACACTGTATTTGGAATGGTACAGCATTTCCGAAGAGTTTAAGCTAACTCGTTACCCTCCTCGGGCCCCTTTGGACTCATCCCGCATTATGCAACAAGAAGAATTATCAGAAGAGTCATATATTGAAAAGCTGAAAGGTCACAGTTTTCATTTGTAGAAACTAAGGTAATTAATCAGACGAGAAGTAGGTAGACGCTTCTGAAAATTGGCATATATTACTTTATGCTTTGGGTTATCCTTTGCTATTTGTATCCATTAGATTCCACATGGTCACAAGGTAAATGAATTGCAGGTGCCTTCCCCTGACAGTTTCAAAGATAAATTAAATTTCTTATTAAATACATCTGCATGTAGCCATTTTTATCCACATTGTTAGGTTCACAGAATTCGAGATATAAAGCTTACATTTTATCAATATTCAGATGTGACCCAAGAACTTCCTTTCCGATATTTTCCCCGCTGACTATCGTAGGTTGAAAAAGAATTAATAAGATTGCAAACCTTATCTGTTATCACTTTTTAGATTTATTATTACTTGGAATGTGTTTTCCTCTTCGATCGTGTTCTACTAATCATCTGGCATTTCCTTCAAGACACTAATAGGAAGTGTTAGAAATACAAACAGTACTGAGAAACGCGATTTTGCATACTTATACTAGTCTCTTATTCACCAAAAATCTATACATGAAATAATTGGCTTTCGATTTAAAAACCAGTCTACTCCTACATCGTGCAAATGCTTTTGTTTATTTACATGAACAAATAAATTGGCTTCTCATATCGTTAACGTTTTGTACATCCCAGTTCGAACGGAAGATTTCCATCCTAATTCCGTAATTTTTTCATGGCAACGCATCCTAGAGGATCATGGCGGCTTCATTACTCTGTCCTGTACGATCTTGCTTGTTCCGCTTACGTAAGCTTTCCCTGCTGCGTAGCTTGCTTTGCGCTTGTTTTGTAATCACTGACTTTCATGTCTAACACGTTGCTTTCCTTGCAGAAGAATTACTGTTTTGTTTGAAATCTTTCTTTTTATCTTGGTTTCCCTGTCACTTACACTATTCACACCCCAATAAGACTATCAGAAATGTCAGTAGTGAGATTGTTCAGATGAAGGGAGGAACCTTTTAAGGATCTGTTCCATAACACTTCTCAGGAGAAGGCACATAATTTTTATCATCTTCAGAGTCAGTTGGTTCACTTCTGGTGCTACTCATTAGTATCATCATTCAATATATCTACATGCTCCCTAACTTGTAGACTCTTCAGAGGTGGAACACGAAGCTTGTCCTGATATTGCAATCGTACTCTGGTGTAACAAAGCACAAGACTGGTTAGTGCCATTATCCACTGAAGTAACCTTGCTGTGTTTGTCAGTGGATTCGGATATTATTGCAGAAGATACAAGATTTTTGAAACTGCAAAAAATACTATACACTGCGAGTATAGAGTTTTTAATCCTCTACAATATTCAACGCTAATTGCAGTATCCTTTGCCTACTCGACAGCATTTTATCATCGCTATTTCAAATTCCACTACAGTAACACATAAAATACATTGAACTCTTTGAACACATATATTGATCTTATACATTGAACACATAAAATACATTGATACTGTCACGCACATCACGCCTTCCCGGCGGCGTGGGAGCGCCGGAAATCCGTGAGGGCGGCCCGGGCCTAGCTCAGTCAGTCAATTTAGTTACCTTTCTGAAAATAGGCGGTGATGGAAGGAACTGCAAGGTGTAATATAATGACAATAACAATTTGGGTGACTGGTAACATAATAGAACGTTTATTTCCGCCTAATGATAGGCCGGAGAAGTTACATAAGGAATTTTAGAAGAAATGCCCTACCTAGTGAGCTCTGGTTAGGAACAAAAACTTAAATCTAAGAGAAAAGAAAAAAAATTCACAATGAAATTATTCTACTGATTACATAAAGGAAACGATCATTCGCCCTCTGAACTGGCGATTACGTGCCTCAGCGCGGCACCGCAATTCACAGAAAAAGTCTTTGTACGGTCGTTGACCAAATACAATTCCTGATAATGACGGTGCTGAACAGGCGTCAAATGGCACCGGTGGCAGCTGGTCGCGGCGACGGCGGCGGGTCGACCTTCCAAGGCCGAAGGGACGCTCGCCAGCGGGTGTCCACAACAACAGGGCGGTGTCGGCACGGCGGCGGCGGCTGGTTGCGACGGCGGCGGTGCTTTGTTGGCTCAAATCACGAGCGATCACGTTTCTCACGCACAATGTCACACAGCGCGATTTAAGAGTTCCAATAAGCTCTATGCGAGCACAAATCTCGGAGAGTATCTGTCAAATAGCCAGTGGTGGCAGAGTTCAAAAAATGATACTCGGAAAGAGTTTCTCCCGGCTACCGAGATTAAGCAAGGCAGAATTGGATTGCACGGGGCAATCCCAAATCGCTCCCCAGAGCACGCGATGCCCCCAGGTACCTCGACCTCCCTCCTCAGCTCTCGTCACTCAAGTCTCTCTCGTACCCTCACTTTGTGTGCTGTTCCTCTGTCCCCCCCCCAATTTTTGCAGATATTTCGAAATCATCCCTTCCCCACAGAATTCTACCCCTGATTGGTTGAGTGTGATGGCGTCTTAACTCTTTTTTTTAGCCAACCAGCTCCGGCGATTCTGGGAATTTTCCTTACTCTGTCTCATTCCAAAAGCCCTCTTCCTTTATCGAAGAAGGTAGGTCAAGAAGGGTGTGAGACATGATCGTTGTACCCCCGAAGGTTGCAGTGAATTACAGCTTTGAGCTTCCCAGCGCGAGTGACAGCCAAAAAACCGTGACGGGCACGCGCCGCAAATCTATTCAAATGGTTTCGGGGCCTACGAGATCCCGAACAAAAGGGTCTTCCCTCGCTCCCTAGCATCATAAAACACAGGGGGAAGCGGTTGTCACGTGCTCGCGGGCGGGGATCGGCGTCAGCGTTGCGCGGTAGCTTCTCTCCACGCATTAGCCTTCTGCATCGGCATTTTATTTATGAAAATAATTTGCAGTAAAAAAATAGCGTACCGCTACAATACATTGAACAACTTTCTGTTCAACAGTATTACAATACATTGTCAACAATAATATTGTTCATTGATACTGTTATACCATACTCATTGTTACCAAAAATGTGCTCTATGCACTGTTCCGAGAAGAGCAACGCAGAGGCAATGACATAGCGTCCAGATGGTGTTATTTGCCACTGCAAGGAATTGAACATAAAATTATTTATAAACCATTATTTTTGTCATCTGGTTATTGAACGACCTAAAGATTGTACGAGTAAAAATGATTGAACATATAACTCGAGAATGAAGTCAAAATTTGTTATATACTGGGTAGCATACTGAAACACTTCTCAAGAATATTTCACAAAGTTCAATTTATCAGAACTTAAAGGAAATCAGATAATATGTAATTAAATAAGAAAGATTGATATATAGATTTTTAAACAAAATTACCATAAAAAACTCTCTTCGCTTTCATGTCACAAAAAGACAACCGTACATGAATACCACTAAAAGATGTTCAATTACCATTTTTGCAACAATCTCTGCGGAAAAATAGTGCACGAAGATAGTTTTGGAGTTGATGGGTTGGTTACTGGCCACTGCACGCAATTGGCGTACAATACGAGTAGTTTTCATTCAAGCTCCACTTATGGCTACAATACCGTGCCTCTTCACCTACTCGATCATTTCCAGGTTCGCGAAGGAGACGGTCTGTGGTCCAACGTCAGCAGTTGGTAGCACCGGCGGAGGGTGATGCCAGATTAGCGTGTGGCCTCAACGAGCAACTCACCCCCAGCCACACGGCCTGCATATGCCAGAGGGGCTACTATAAGGCCAACAGCACCTCGGGATGTGTACCAGGTTAGGAAACTTTTCACGAACATGTATTCTGAAAATATTTCCCAGAATGTTTCAAAAAGAAACTTGGAGATTAAAATTATTTTTGTTTAGAAGTGAACTTGTGATTCATCATAAAAATCATTTTCTGAAATGATGTAACTGCCTTAAAAAACAATTGGAATTTTATTTTATTCCATCAGCAACCTTAACTGCAAATTAATGTGTCTGAAATTTTTGCCAACAGAATTGGGACAGCCATGCTATGTGGGCGACGATCCCAACATTCCACACATACAATACGCCTCATGCCGCCGAAGTGCAAAGTTCGCATACTCGTCGGCGGAGGAAGGCTCCGATGAATCTCCAGATGGCGTGTGGGGGTGCCTGGGTGGCTTTGTAGCAATTCCTAGCAATCGCGAGTGCGAAAAAAGTACGTACACCAGATTGTCGTTCACTGCTGCTTTAGCTCCGAACCAGGATTATTGTTGTCTTTCCAACAACTCTGTACGGGAGGCTCTGGGGTTTGATTCTCGACGGCGCGGTGGATTTTTTTACACTGGCTAGATAGCCATTGTAAAATTCAGAATATATAGTGCGATTTTTATAACGCTACCTCTCAAGACCCGTCTTCACGATGCACGGCATTTCGCGTCTTTCTCGGTCGTGCTGCTATATGTCGCATTATCGCGACCATATCAAGCACGGTTTGATCATGCGATATCTACCGCACGACCGAGCTTCATGACCGAGAAAGACGCGAAATACCGTGATATATTCCATCGTGAAGATGGGCCTTGAGAGGCAGCTATATAACAATCGCACTATTGTGTAGGAATTCAGACGCTGTCTGGAGGGAATTTCTAGCGTCCGGTTGCTCTGGTTAAATATTGCAAGACTGCACACAATCTGTGACACGAGCAATTATATATTCCTAATTGAAATTAGGATATATATTGGTATATACTTCAATTTGATTAGCAGTTTAATAAGCTTCTCAATTGTTTATTTTAATTTGCAAAAGAATAAAATCGAAATGGTTATTACATTTCGATTTTATATTGTGATTTACATTACGATATAAATCAATAAATAATACATTACAGAAGTATTGACGTACATATACGAGTTGTAATAGATATTAATAGTTTATCTACAATACAGGGTTTTAATTACTAATTATCTTATTCATTAATCACAATAAAAATGTTGTAATAGATCTGAAAGTACGAATATGTTAATGGATTTAAATGTCATTTATTCTATTATGTATTCTTCTGCACTTCATCACAGTCTGCATTATTGATTATATTCTCCATCTTTACCTGTAACGTCAGTTCCAAGGATAAGACAAATTCTTTTGGAGATAACATGACCACTTGATTTGTTAAATCGATTCTTCTACACATGAAAAATTCACACAGTTCTCCACAATTTTCTGTTCAGACATACACAACGATACAAAAATAATTCTATAACTATTTTCACCTTTCAGTCCTTTAGTGTAAGAATATAATTAAAATACTTAATTTTCTAAACCATTTGCTTCTATCTTTTGTTTTAGTAACCGAATATTTACCAGATAAAAATTGGTATTTATTACATTTCGTTTGGTAGTTTCGGTATTTCTTTCTGTCATGAATGTATTTATTGTGAGCGTGTCAATGTGTATAGTAAAGGAAAATCATTACGGAAAACGAATAAGGGTTACAGATTCACTGTAGTGCATTGTCAGCGTACTGGAGGGTGCACATACAACGAAAAAATATGTTTTTAATGGTCACCATGCCTGATAATAACCATACCTACTGACCTGATAGTAACAATTGTTCAGGGGCGTAGCGTCCATGGATGTGGGTGATGTGTTACGTACTCTGACAATATCAGCTATTTTATTTTAAAATGATTGTAAATTGTCAATTTGTTATTTTCTTTTTCTACTACAAAATATTTCATCATTTTTCCGACATTGCGCCATTGAGAACTCGATTCTTCACAAGGATGAACGAATCATTCTGAAATGCCGCCCAGTCTGCGATGTGATTCAGATGCACCGTGACACGTTACATCCAGGGTGCCTACCGTGGTGCCTACGAAAAAGCGAAACTTTCCGAAACTTCACTGTTCTATTCGGTGTTTGTAAGAGAACAAGGTTAATTAATGAACATTGTCACTATATTTAAGTTTTATTACCTTATATTAATGCATTTAGCAACTACATATTTGTAGCCAATTTAGGTTAGGGATTGTGCTGGTTGAATGCGCAAGGGTTTGTGACTGCAATACACATCTGTGCCCTGGAATGGCGAGCACCACGCAATCCAAAGTGCCTACGTAATTATGGAGTCGTATTTTTGTGCACAAATTATAGCTCGTGAGAAACAGTTAAAAATATTTGCAAAAAATATGAGAGGGTAGAATTTTATTTAAACAGCCAACGCAGGCTATGCTGAGCAATACAACGTTGGTATACGGGAAAATAGGGAAATTCTGTCACACTTCATTCGAGTTGTATGCTTTTTTGGAAGACAAGGGCTTGTATTTTCTAGCCATAATGAAAATAGGGGATCATCAAATAGAAAAAATCATGGAATATATAAGTGAAATAATGAAATATGATAAAACTGACAAGGACGATATGAAAATTCCAATGTTTCGTGCAATTTCACCCAATTCCACCACTTTTCGTCCTCTTATTATTAAAGTATGAGAACACACATTTATATTTTGCTAGGTCGTGAACTTTTACTAACTTTCAACCAGTAAACTACATAAGTACGTGAGCTATTATTACATTTACTGGATCAGTTTTCTGTGCTCTAATTGATCAAAGTGACAGAAATGGTATTGGTGAATGAGAAATATTTAAATTATAATTAAAGTTTTAAATTATTTTCTCATTTCTCGAGTTACATACCCTAAGCCAAAGCTCAGGCTACGCCACTGCAATTGTTATTAATGGAACATTGGAATATTAATATCACCAAGAAAATTGTCATTAATGAAACATTCTTTCCCACAGCGCGACAGAACACATTTAATTGCCAGATCAACGCTGAATGCGCTTACTATGGTGGTGTATGCACTGCAAGGAGATGTGGGTGCGAGTCAGGATATCACTACGTGTCTGACAAATATATATGTTGGCCTACAAGAGGTAAGGATTAGTATGTATGTCGTTTCCGTCTAAATCAAGAGCTTCAAACTGTTGTCTGGACGGAAGCCTATGAAAAATGTATGACCGTGGAATATTTACATTTTTTCTCAAATTCTTTGTCACGGAAACTAAAAACGTACTTATTAAGTTCGTACGAGATGGTGTGACACAATCGACGACATAGTGTGACACAGAGAAGGGAGACACTGCGCTTGCGCAGTAAGCGCTTACTATCGCTGTTCAAAAAACATCGGGTAGCCTAATGCGATCTAGGGATTGTAATCAAATCACCCAGATATTTGTTTTGGATACTTTAGTATTTTGTTGCTTTGGTTTTGTAGTGGCTATCTTACACGAAATGTGAATGTAATTTTTGTGCCAAAGTTGCCAATCCAACAAATGGACGTCTGTGATTTTGAGGCGGAACTCAGTATAGGCGGCGCCCTCCCTCTGTGGCATCAGTCGTGTGCAAAGATGACTGAGATGAGCACCCAACTTCCGTTAAAAGTGCGAGCAAGACACGCAATAATAAAGACACTGCGCATGTGCAGTAGAACCATCTACTTATGCTATCACAGTTCAGAAAACATTGGATAATCCAATGCAAACTACGGAACTGAACGATAGACTGTATGACGAGAAACTTCTTAAGCCTGCGAGAATAATTTGTTTTATATTTTATTTAATAAATAAATAATTAAATAAAATTAAAATGTTTTGTATCATTGGGTATCTTGCGTTTCCTTACAATAAATTTAAATGATTAAATTTTGCATCGAGGTTGCCTTTCGAAAAGCTAGCAAGTCATTGTTTTTGAGATGGTACGCAATGTAACACTGTCTTTCTCCCTCCTCTGTGGCGTTAGCAGGGTGCACAGATTTTGTGTGAGAACTCCACGTAGTATACTGCATCATTTCAAATATTATATCAAAGTAACATTGCAACATTTTGAGAACTGTTTCGTAAATATAAGTCGTCAAATAATTAGAACTATAGTTGCTTGAAATATGTACTTTATGGTATGGATCTGCTATCACAAGTAAAGAAAACGATTTTTTCCAAAGGGTTGGACGAAGCATGTGAAAGTGATATGGACTGTGGTGTGAGTACAGCAAACAGTGTCTACTGCTATACTGAAGATTCATCAGAAACAGAAGATCCTACAGAACCAGAAGGTTTAGCCGTAAAAACGGGAGGAATTTGTCGCTGTAAAAGTGGTTATCACCGAGTAGGTGCCGATTGCAGAAAGGAAGCATATAGTAAGTATAACAATTTAAGAAGGTAAATCGGAATTTAGAATTTTAATGGTGTCAGTGCCTTTTTATTCTTAAATTTCATTCACCAGACAGGGGTTGATTCTTAGCAATGACTAAGATAACTGATTTTTGATCATGAATAAAACCTAAACTTCACTTCAAGTCTGAAGTAGTAAAGCATTTACTATCAAGCAAAAACGTTTAATTAATTTGGTGTGAATAACCTTTTACTTTTACTAGGAAGAAAATGCTGGGAAAATAAGTACATAGTTGTTAGAGAATGCTGGGATAATCAGTACGCACGCGTATTGTGAAGAGCAATTTGCGAGGTTAGGTTGCTTTGCGAGTTTGTTAGTGCGTTCCACGAAGGAAATGAGCTGCTCATAGGAGATATTTGTGATAGACGACTAAGTTTCAATCGATTTGTCGACTTGTCACATGCGACTTGTGAAAATCATTGACAAATATGCCACAATGTTAAATAAGTCGTAGTTTCCAAACATTATGGCCGACAAGGAAGCTGCATATTGCCAACACCACCTAGACATATGTCTAGGTGGTGTTGATATTACGCAATTATTAACGAGTATAAAGAGATTTGTGGAAAACTAGTGATACTGCCCCAAGTAGGAAAAAGATAACTAATATGAAAACAGAGGTGAAGAGAAACGCCGTTATGAAACAAACAGGAAGGAGAAAAGTATTTTTCAGCCATGGAGGGAAAATAAATCTTAATAGCAACAGAACAGAATCCCGTGTTTGACAATATGTTCGGTTCGTCAAGACGAAAAATTGACACATTTGATCTGAATTTAAATTCATTTTATTAATTACATTCCTAAATATTGTGATAAATACAGTGGCGTAGCTTTGGTCGATGTCACCCGTGGCAAAACTAATGGTATCACCGCTCCCCTAAATTAAATATAAAAATATCTCTTACAGAATAGTTTATACATTATTTAATAAATATACAAATAAGTTTTCATATGACATTTGTTAATAATATACTAAAAGGCGATATAATTCAAAATAATTGACATGTAATTTTAAATAAATAATATAAAATGAAGAATAATTAACAAAAGTATGTTTTTTTATAAAAACACTTTTCCAGACTTAACCCTTGTGCTACCGAGGGAGGTAACTAAGTTAACCCAAAGTATATTTTATTATTTTTTATCATCTTATAATTCTTTTACATTTTTGATACCTTTCATAGTTGTTTTTTACATATTTGTCTAAACTATCATGTTGGAAAAACCTATTTTTTATGGCTTGAAGTCATTTCACGACTTAAATTTATAGCTGGGGTTAGTACCTTACCTCCTTTAGTATTGGACGTTCGGGATTTAATGACGTGGTTTGAGGTTATGTTATGAGCAGGAGATGGGAGCTGGTATTGTGGACATTGCTATAAGGAAGTGTTATTCTGGTGCATTAGTCTGTGAACATGTCGAAGAAATACAGTCTTGAAAGTTTTGAAAAGTTATTAATTATTCACAATCCAGACGATTTGTGTGAAGCAGATCGTGAAGTAGAATGTTTTGTGAGCGTGATGAACAAAATGTATAGGATATAGATAAAGTTGACGATATTATTTGTGCTGAAGACGAAAACGTGGATGGTAACGTATACATCAGTTCAGAAGAGTATCAAGTGAAAGAGACAACATGATGTGTTCTAAAAGGGCATCATTTGGCATTCGAGACCTCTTCGTTGTGGACGAAGTCCTGCATGTAAAATACATTGTCAAAATCGCTAAATATTTTATTAATATATCAAAATAATGTTTAATCTGCATAATCAAAACAATATTACGACATTTACGGTAAAAATATTAAAACTACATTGAATTTTCCCTGGAATAACTTCGTTACCCCCCTTGGTATTCGACGTGTGCAAAATACCTCGGTTGTGGAAGGGTTAAGGGCGGCAAACTTATGTATAATTTCATCAAAATCTATTCTATAATCTATATAAAATCTTTAAAAGTTGGTGTCACCTCTAAAATGGTGACATCTGGGCCTGACCGCCTCCCTGCCCCTCCCTAACTACGCCACTGGGTAAATATTTCCCGTAGGGTTCATCTCCTAGGCTTAACACCATCACCACACTTCATCAGAGCATCACCTCTTGTTTTCGTAGCTTATCAAGTGTTCTGATCTCCACTCTATATTCTTTCTATCAAATCGAAATAATTCTCGATACCTCAAGTAATGCGAGTGCAATAGTTTTTTTCCTGCTCGTAAATTCAAGAATTCAGCAATTACGAGTATTACTGCATCGCTTAAGCGATGACAATTCATTCAAGTAAATCTCTTGCGGTTGAGACATTAGTCCTCCTGAACTCGTGGATTCACAACCCGTACATGAGTAGTCTGTAGTACCAATTGCACTCAGGAAGTAGAAACACTGAGACCATTCTGCATCACAGTCTTACCTACACCACTGACTGTTGGAAATTTTATCCGTATATGGGATTTGTCTAATACTTTTGCGTAACATTCGATATTGTCTTCGATACTGTGGAAAGATGAACACCGATGTCTTTTACTCTTCCAATTTGAAAACCTGGATCACTTACAAAACACAGGGCAATTTTTAGTCTTTGAATTTTCATCAGAGCACCACGTCTTGTTTTCGTAGCTTAGCAAGTGTTCTGATCTCCACTCTATATTCTTTCAAATCGAAATAATTCACGATACCGCAAGTAATGCAAGTGCAATAGTTTTTTTCCTGCTCGTAAATTCAAGAATTCAGCAATTACGAATATTACTGCATAATTAATACACAAATTATGTTATTCTGAACACAGTCGCCGAACTGCAGGCAGCAAAACTCACTTTAAAAAAGCTTGATCTTGCTTACAAAAGGTTTCGTAAGTGCGCTCAGCAAGCCGTGCTTAAGCAATTCGTATTATTTACTTATGAAATTAAAGAAAAGCTCAGTTTTATTCGAATTTCAAGTAATTGCTGGGAAAGTAAGTGCTTACTAAGAGATTATGTGCTTACTATAAATAAGAAACCTAGTACGTACGTAAGTTTTATTTACCGAAACTTATTTACTTCAAACGTTCGTTGGTACTTACTTATTTCACATGCCCAATGTACTAAGTACTACTAAATACCGTGAGTTTTGAATTAGGGCAAGCATTCAGTTCTTAATGTAAACAGTGATTACAATGTTACGTTGTTAATAGCATTAGGCACATAGCATTTGATTTTCTATGTAAGTTTGTACATGTGAGTTAAGTAAAAAAAATTTATGTCGAAATTTTCCGGTGGAATGTCATTTCCAAGAAAAGGCAACGTAAAGTAAACGACACATTCACACAAAGAGATCCGCGGTAGGCTAAATATGCAATCTTTCTACCATGATGGTAACGCGTATCACATGCCGGCGGGTCCGAAGATAAAGACTCTGTGAAAACTTAGGACTCGAATGACGTGGCTCGGATTTAAAGTGCGATTAAATAATTTGGTGATTGACATTTTCTCTCTTTTCTGGAGTACTGAAACAATGAAAATTAGTGGTGCTAAAACAGCACGTACTTTCTCGCCTTTAGCAATAGTTATTTAATACTATTTATACCACAATTTCTCTCCGAACTAATAAATTTCAAACATTTTTTGTAAAACTCATTACAAACCGTAGAACATTTTGTGCAAAAACTAAATATATTCAAGCAAATATCAACACAAATTTGACAATTATAATTGCTTTCGTATTTTTTTTAAATTGCATATATTGCAAGCAATATTGTGCGAAAACTACTAAAATGTTCAATAAAATGTACGTGACCTTAATGAAAGACCTCACTTTGGAGAACAAATTTTATTTGAAGAAAACATTTCTATCTACAATTTTGTAGTTGGAGAAACACGCTGAATAAAATTCACTTTTGCAATTTTCTAAAATTCAGAGTTAACCGTGAAAATTGGACCTAAGCCACCTTAATAAGTGCCACCTCTATTCTTACAAGGAATTTAAAGAAAAAATAGGAGCTGTTGTTGAGAAAATTTCGAAAATATTTGGGAGGATTTTATTAAAATACCCCCAAATTTTGAAGCAAGTTCTTCAAAATCGTGGCGCCTCGAGTGGAAACAGCTCTACTGGAGAATATCCGTTTTGGAAGAAATTGTACGTATAGTTTAGACGCTATTGTTCACAGACATCGGATAGAAGGCCGGCCGGACGGAGAGACGAACATTTCGAAGAAAACCACTTTTTCGGTATCAGGGGATCCCAAAACGTGTATTTCCGTTAATATGTCGAAATCGATTTTCCGCAGGATTACATATCTTTCCTTACACTACGTATATTAGCCCGTATATACGTACGTATACGGGAACGTAAAAATAATACCGGAAAGTCTGTGCCATTCAGAAACACCACTAGTTTTACATTATTTTTGCTGCATGAAAAGCAGTTGTAATCGTCTAATTTGTTAATATTTGCTTAAAAATATTTAGTTTTTGTAAATGTACGATTTGTATTGAGTTTTACAAAAAGTTGATGACTGAGATGTGTTAATTTGGAGAGAAATTCTGGTATAAATAGTAAGACATAACCATTGCTAAAGGCGATTGTTGAGCACCGTTAGTTTATACAAACTTAGTAGTAATTCTATAACAAATTTGTGATCTTTGCAGAGTTGTCAGATTCCTGTGTGGGGGCCGACGACTGTTTGTTCGCATTAGATGACCCCCTGGTTAGCTGCATCGGCGGGCGATGTTCTTGCGTCGACGGGTACTTCGCCTTCAACGAAACAGCCTGTCAGCTTGGTGAGTATGGATTGTTACGAACGATGCTGTTCGAAATTTGTGTTAACATTGTTGTGGTACTGCGAAACAAAATATTGAAAGAAAGTGGTGAAGGATTTGTGAAGATTTCAGAGGCAGATAATGATATCTCAGTTGTAGTTTTATCATCTTTTTAATTTCCCTCTCTATACTGTACGTGTACGGAGTAAACGTATTGAAATTAATTTAAGAGCGTGGTCAGAGTGTATTTTGCCCTTTATTTTACAGTCAGAAAATTGTTTTTTTTGCATATCAGACTTACATAAAAATACAATATGAATGTAATATACTAAAATATGTGATCTTCAGGCTGGAGGTAAAATGTCAAAACAAATAAATATAATTTTTTAAACAATAGTCATATTAAACAGAAGAATTATATAAAATCTATAATAAATTACAAAATCTATAAAATAAAGAACCAAAATTCAGTTTGGCAGTTAAGTCTAAAAGTCCAGTCTAGAAGTTTTAGAAGTCTAGAAGTTCTAGAATCTACAGAGAGAGAAGAAAATAATAATTTAATCACCTTTACAATACGATCTTCAATTTTTGACCGCGTTAGGGGTCCTTCTCAGATGAAATTTTGCACACTTGTCAGGATGAAGGTATTAGACCTGTACTAAAAATGCTTATGATTCGTGCTAGAGACGAAGAAATGCAGGTGATTTTATATCTTCAAAACCGGAATGCTAGATGGATGGGTGGATACTACGTGGCATGCACAGCTCATTAGATTATAATCTTTTGAGCTGCAACATGGAAAATAATTAAGGTGTAAAATATAGTTGTGCCGCACCGGAGATCATCAAGATATTTAATATGGGAGAGATTCTTTATATAAAGCTACTGTGACACTCAACATTTTCTGCAAAATAACTGCAATTTTACTTTCCCGTATATGTACGTATATACCGAGTAATATGCGTAGTGTAGTGAAAGTTATGTAATGCTGCGCGAAGAAACGGCGAATTTTCGGCAGAAAAAGTTCATTGCCGGGCCCTGATAACGAAAAAGTGGATAAAACCAGTCGATAAATTAAGAAAAATTCCCCTAACACATGGTGTAACCAGAATCCCTGTTTTGTAACTTCTTGATACCGAAAAACCAATTGAATGCAAAACATCCATCCGTCCGTCTGTCCGTCCATCCGGTGAATGTGAACGACACTAGCGCCTAAACAATGACTACGATTTTTTTCCAGTTGAAGAAACCCAGAAGAGTCGAAGATCTGCCATTTTGAAAAGCATTCATTAATTTTTCGGGGTATTTATATAAAGCCCCCCGGACGTTTTCAATATTTTCTCACAAAGCGCTCCAATTTTTCTTTAAATTTCTTGTAAGAATAGAGTAAAATACACTTATTAAGGTGTGCTTCCGATTTTCACGCTTAACCCTGACTTTCGAAAATTGCAAAAGTTTCAATTTTATTTGGCGTCTTCCTCCGATTACAAAACTGCAGAGAGAGATTTTTCCTTCAAATCAAATTTGTTCTTGGATTTGAGTTTTTCTGTAAGGTCATGTACATTTTTTGGAAAATTTTAGTAGTTTTCACGCAATTTCGCGCAATGTTGCATAATATTGCGCAAAATTTAAAACAGAATTGCATAGCTTTTCCCGTATTAGTTTTCTGTTTCCTTTGGTCACGACCAGCTATTCGGAATTGCCACACGCTCTTGCTAGCTGCCATCTATCGCCTCACAAAGTACTTTTTTGACATTTTCTTAATTTTTCGGTTTCCTAATGGTAGAATGGTAAAACTTCTTGTCCTAAATGCCAATTTCTTTTACAAATTTGGAGCCATTTTTAAGAAAACGGTGTTTAAGCGCTACAACAAATGCGAAATTTGAAGCTCTTTTTCACAGAAAAGTTTTGAGTTTTAAAAACCTCATTTGAAGTCATTTAAAGCACTTACACTCACAAATACAATAGCGTTTACAAATTGCTGGTAATGTGCATATTGAAGGTGTAAGAGATCTTTTAAAAAAAGTATATTTTGTGTAATTTGTGAAAAGACAAAATAATACCTGAAATAAGCTTTACGTCATATTAAAGAGTGCAATTAGCACTATCCGTTCGAAAAGTATGAACAAAATATTTGGAGCCGTTTATGAAAAAATGGCGTTAGAGTGTTTCTGAAAATGCGGAATTTTGAGCTAGTGTTCACAGAAAACGGTTGAGTTCTCAAGAAACTTTACTTGATATTATTTAAAGCACATGCACTCATACATATAATAATGTGAACAATCGCCGCTAATATAAATATTAACGTCGTGAGAAGCAAGTCAAAAACATTGCATTTTTGTAAGTTTTGAAAAAAAAAAAAGAATAGAGCAGTATGGCATTTATGTCATCTCATAGAGTACATTTAACCCTCACCAAAAGTTTAAAGAAAAAGATTTTGAGTAGTTTTTGAGAAAATCTTGTTTTTGTAGTTTTACATTCCCGTATACCTTCGTATATACGTAGTATAGGGAAGATTATGTAATGCTGCGCAAAACAATGGTGAATTTTTGAAAAAAAACGTTGCCGGGCCCTGATAACGAAAAAGTGCATTAATTCACTTGCTAAATTAAGAAAAAATCCCCTAACAAGTGGTGTAGCCAGAACCCTAGTTTTGTGGGTCCTTGATACCGAAAAACCAATTCAAAGCAAAGCATCGTGTGTCCATCCGTCGGCATGTCCGTCCGTTTGTCCGTCCATCCATCCGTGTGTGAACACTACTAGTGCCTAAACCATATGCAGGATTTTTTTCAAATTGAAGTAACCTGTGTGGATCCGTCTTGAGTCGAATCTTTGAGATTTTGAAAAAGATTCTTCAAAATTTGGAGGTACTTTACATGAAGCCTCCAAAACCTTTTCAAAATGTTCTCAAAAATTGCTTCAAATATTTTCTTTAAATTTCTTATAAAAATACAGTAAAATAGACTTATACACTTACTAAGGTGGCATAGGTTCTAATTTACGGTTATCTCTGAATTTTTTAAACTTTCAAAAGATTGATTTTTTTCAGCCTCTTCCGTCAACTAGAAAATTAAAGATAGTCTTCTAATAAAATTGGTTCTCCATAGTGAGTTCTTTCGTGAAGGCCATGCACATTGTTTTGAAAATTTTAGTAGTTTGCGGGCAACACTGTGCACAATATGTGCAATTTTAAAAAATTACAGAAACAAGGTTTTCACAAAAATGGCTCCAAATTTTGTCTTTAAACTTTTGGTAAGGATAGCGCCTAATGTACTCTGTGAGATGACTTAAACGTCATATTTCTCTTTTCTTTTGTTTTTGCAAAAAGTACAAACAAGTATTTTTTTGACTTGTCTCTCACGTTGTTAATATTCACATTAGAGGCGATTTATTCACATTATTATATTTATGAGAACATGAGATTTAAATAATGTCAAGTTAAATTTGTCGAAAACTCAATTATTTTCTGTGAAAAGTAGCTCAAAATGCCGCATTTTCAGAAACGCTCAAGCGCCATTTTCTCAAAAATGGCTCCAAATTGTTCCTTCAAACTTTTCGAACTGATAGTTCTACTTGCATTCTTTAATATGACGTAATGTTCAATTTGGGGTATTTTTTCGCTTTTTAAAAAATTACACAAATGTAATTTTTTAAAGATCCCTTACACCATTAATATGCACATTTGCATCAATTTGTAAATACTACTGTATTTTTAAGTCGATGTGCTTCAGAAGAGTTTTCATAATGTTTTTCGAAAACAAAATCTGTCTGTGAAAAAGTGCTTCAAATTTCGCATTTACAGTAGTGCTTAAATGCCATTTTCTTAAATACGTCTCCAAATTTTTCAATGAAAATTGCTATATACGACAAGATTTTACTGTTCTTTAAAAATTCTTAAAATAATATATCTATTCTAGTATTAGGAAACCGAAAAATTAATAATAAAATGTCAAAGAAATGTACTTTGGGGGGCGATAGATGGCAGCTGGGAAAATGTGGCATATCCGAATAGCTAGCTGAGACCAAAGGAAATAAAAAAACTAATACGGGGAAGTATATGCCATTCTGTAGCAGTAGTTTTCAATTGATAGATGAGAGAACGCTTAAAAGAATGGTGCAAGTCTCATTTTCTTTTAATTCTGCATATTTTCGAAAACTGCAATAACGGAACATTTGGAAACAACAACATGGAAGATAGAGATCCTTGACTTAAACAATAACTTAAAAAAGAACAATTTAAAAAATCATAACATAATAAAAGGTCGTTGATATTTGTTTGAAAAAAAGTAGTATTTTCGTAAAATTTCTGCTTGAAATTCATGAAATATAATACACAGATGTTCTGCCAATTGTGGGCCACGAGAAAAATCGTAGGAGAAGAGAAATGGATGAAAAGAATATGAAAAATAATTTATCTTTAATGAAAATTTACTATTGAAAATCCCAATATTAATTTGATTTTTATTCTATTTACAATTTGTATTCTGAAAGTATTGTTGTATTTTATTTCCAGAAATCTGTAAACTTTTCTTGAAATTAGTTCAATTAGATTTTATCTCTTAAAAATACGATTGAAATGTAATATGAAAGAGAAAATTGAGCACCACAATTTTGTGCGAACTTTTATTATGTTAATTTTATATTACCACAACGCTGCATTGAGCAGCAATGCATCATTGGATATTTGATGAGTTCATTATTGAACGGCGGCCTGATAAGATATGGTGAATTTATTTTCTTAACGTTAGTGTTACAATTTTCTCTACATTCACTAGAATGGTGTGTTGAACTTTATTCAAGTCGGAAAGAATGAATTTCCAGATATACATAAGGTAATATACATATACATATCGTCATTTGGAATACATTTATAGAACGAATATATTTAATGACCTTAGTTCTGGATGTTCAATTTATATGTGAAAGTATCCTTGCTTGCCTATACGATGTGCTGGAAATAATGCGAGCAGTTACAAATATTTCAAGGAGGGATGTGATGTAGCACCAGAAGTTAAAATATGACAAGTGATGATACTACAACATATATCACATTTAATGTTTTATGGATCTAATGTAATTTTTCTATGATTAGGTGTTGGTGGAAAATGTTCGTCGACTCCGGAATGCAGGAACGTAGACAACACTGTGTGCCTTAATGGAAAATGTACGTGCGGAACCGGGTTCGTACGAGGAGCAGCTAATAAATGTCTTCCAAGTAAGTTGAGTAGAATATTATTTGACCGTGTGGAATATATCGTGAAGATGGCAAAATCTCTTATCTCATCACACAAATTATATTCAGGAAACAAGAAAACTTTTCAGTTGTGCAAATTAATGTTTGAACATTATGAGGTATGAAGTTCTGCTAATTAACATCTTTGGCGATCGAAGAAAGATTTAAGACGGGAATTCTTGCATTCTATTTAGGGCCATTTATGTGACATAAATGGCAACTGGCGAGAGGCTGGGGCGGGCTGAAGTCTAGTGCACGGTGCCACTTAAGGAAGTCGTTCAAATCGCCATTTTGCGCATCGTCGTGTGTTTGCGACTGCGCAGTTTAAATACTAGAGGCATTCTTATAAAGTCCTTACTGAAGTGATTTCTTATAAAAGTGTTTTGGTAATTATGCGGTGGATAGACTCAAGGTTGTTTATAGTGAACGCGAGGGCCGAAGGCCCGAGCCTCGCCGTGATTTGGATCCGGTCGAGCGAAGCGAGAAAACTTGCCTTTGAGAGTAATTTGGCATTATAATGCGGCGGAGACAAAGCGTATGAGTGCGACTAAAAGTTTATGAGCCATGAAAATCGCCTATCGGTAAGTTTTATTCATTTCGCATCGCTTCTCTAAGGGTGTACCGTACACCCTACTGTAACCTTGGGGCGAGACCAAAAAGCTAAAGCAGGGCACCGAAATTAGGGACGAGAATGTCTGTGCCATTCTATTGCACTACTAGTTTACCATTTTCTTTCAGGTGATCTTTGGAGTTCTATTGGCTACAATAATGTTAATATTTGCATTACCTAGGGCGGGGAGGTCAGAGGCTCACTAATGATTATTTGTGTTTTTATATCTTCCAGTATTTTAGGGAGCCGAAAATCATTGATACTTTTCCTTGTGTGCTTTTGTTCAAAATATAATCAATTTATCATATGTGTTATAATTTGAGTTAATGCTGCGTGTAAAAAATGGCCTGTCTATTCACTTTAAAACTTCACTCACTATATTCACTCAAAATAAATTTTGTTAAGCCTTTTTTAAAAATTGTTTTTAGTCGCATCAACGACTAAGGTTATTAGCTAGTACATTATTTATTACAAGTGTTTGTACAATTACCATTTCATCCATCATTACATTAGCAAAAATGTCATAACATACTGTATATCCTAACATTGTAGGGCATCATATCTTAATTATACAATATCATCATATGTCAAAAGGATATTACAATTTTGATGAACAGAGCTTAATCAATTGATTCTGATATTCGGTCGAATACAATAATGTATCCCAAGCTTTATTTAGATTAGAAAATTGTCTTTGATGTGAATTTAGGGCAGTTTTCTATAATGTGGTATTTCGTTGAATTGGTGTTACAAGTATCACAAAGTGGGGGGAATGTTTTGGTAATTAGGTAGAGATCGGTTAATTTTGTGTGGCCTGGTCTTATTCTGTACAGTGTTAAATATCGTCTTCGGTTGAGATTCTTAGATGTTTTAATATGGTAAAAGTTATTAATTTGGCTGTGAAATTGACTTGGTTTGCATTCTTTCCATGTGCTGTTCCATTTTTGTGTCATGCATTTTTGTATTTTTATCAAATTATCAAAGGTAGTATACGTGATGTTAGGAATATTACTCTCCTTCCGTAGGTATATTAATGTTGTTGAATTTTTCCCAGTTATGTCCTCTGGAATTCTAAGTTGAGGTGGAAACCAAGCAACAATAATACTTATTCCATCAGATGTGTTGTGGTAGTATTGTATTGGAATAATTTTATTCATTTCAGTATTGGATATTTTGTTGCAATATTACTGTATGACTTCTAAAGAGTTTGTGAATAGAATGGTTTTAAAAGAGGATAACTATTCAGTGTCTTTTAATGCAGACGGAAAGGAATAGGATTCTGTTGAACTGAGGCCGATGCTTTGGAGTAGAAGGATTTGTAGGTAGTATCAGAGTGTGCACTGCGATTTCAGTTCCTTGTTCCTTTTTCTGACATTCGATATAAACTCGGCAGTAATCTTTATATTTGAGTGTTATTTCTTTAAGTTGCTTACTCCATTCCTCTTTGGATGAATAGGGTAAATGTAAGAGGGACAGAAATGAGATGTGGCATAATCCACGGCGGAATTAAGACATTTCTGTGTTTTTCCGTTCGTAATGTTCACCTCGAGGTTTGAGAAAAGTTCTCTTGTTCTGCAATGCAGAAGCTTATATCTGGGATTAGTATTGTTGACACGTAGTATGCTGAGATTGAAAAATTTTGTTGTAGATAATGAAGTTTGGGGAAGAAGCCCCTCTAATTGCACAGTTAACGCTTATTATCATTTTGCGATGCGATAATTGAGGTTATTTGGCTTCAACTAATATGCTGCCGACTGGGCAGGTGAAAAAACATCCTATGCAAATTCGTAGACAGATGTGGTGGGTGTAATCTAATTTCTTCAGCGTGGTTTTGCTGGCATACTGACACATACTGGATCCATCTTCTAATTTGGATCCTATTATAACCTTGTACATATATATATATATATATATATATATATATATATATATATATATATATATATATATATATATTGGGACCGAACGTGTAGGTCGGCCGTGGGGAAATTTCGTGGGTAATTTGGCTCTTGTTGAAATTTTGAAAAAAAACACAAAGTTGAAAGCCACAAACATTAATATAATTGAATCTTCAAAAAAAAAGAAACACAAATTGCAAAATTACCTAACATGCACAGATAAACAAATGAACAAAGAAAAATACAACACTGAACAGCGTAAAAAAAACTTTTTGAGGAAAAATCAACTGCAAAAATTATGAATTTCAAAGTTGGCACAAACTAGCATCACAGCAACATCTTCTGTGACAAAAATAAATTGAAATCCAACAAATTGAATCAAAGATATCTCTGGGGAGATGAGTGCACATAATATTACATCAGAGGGTAGAGCACAGGCATTTCGGATGACAAAATGCCTCAGCACTTTCTGTTTACAAAAATTGCAATTAACCCTTCCTCAACATACACTGCATTAGCATACATAGTAGTTTCTTGCAAAACAATTCACTTCAATTACAAAGACATATGTTGTGTACAATTAAAATGAATAAACATAGTTTTGAAAACACAGAATATTCAAAAAAAGTTGCAAAAAAAACAACAACTAAACATGTGTGTTTACACCATAAATGTGAAACATTTATTACAACCTACACCTTTGTTTGAAATTAAAAATATGTAGTATTTTTACTCAACAGGCATCCAAATTTCAATAAATATTTCAAGATATTTAAGTTCACTTAAATTCTTCAACAGTTCATAGCAAATATACTTTTATAACCTTTTAATTGTTCCTAAATAACCCAAATTGTTTTCTAACTTGATTTGGATTTTACACTATCATCAAAATGTTCTTTTTTTAAAGACAGAAACTGCACTTGCAGTGTATTAACATGACAAGATTCTATCACAAATAAGTGATGTTCTCTCCTAAGTAGGACACACTACTTCAAATATCTTTTGAAAATAGTACACAATGGCTACGAAAATACCAATGAGATGGGTATTTCAGACATTATGCAAGAATGTTAATGGCAAAAAAAAAAAACAATCTGACAGTGAACTACAGGAACAACACTTCAACCTGCATTCTACAGTCAATTGCTTCCAAATTCTCATTACTTTTTATAGCATCATATACAAAATTGTTTTGTCTTTAACACCGACCTTATTTCGGTGGCCGTGGCGTTCGCCACCAGCGCAAAACTCATAGCGAACTAATGCGGCTGCCGACGCTCTGTCTTGGGCCTAAGCACGTGTTCTCTCTGTAACCACGTCGTACTCCAAGACCAGATGCCTCCGTCGAACGCGCATCTGCCGTGTGAATTTAGCCACCACTGGGCCAAACCTCTCCTTTCTCGCTAACTGAAGCTCGCGGCCCCACACCATCAGCTTCCAAATTCACGCTGCTACCTCACGCTGCCGCTTCTCGAAACATTCTGCCCACTCTCCTCACACCGCCGTTACAACCCCTTCTTTTCCGCGTAGGGGGGGGGACAACTGTCTTCCCCCCGCCACCCCTCCAGCGACCGCTGATAAGGCGACGGGTTACGTAATCGCGCGGCGAAGCACGCAGACGAGGTCTTTCTTATCGATAAATAATTAGTGACTGAGCAAGCTCAGGATCGGTACATAGCCCCCTTCTCAAAAGAAAAAAAATCTGTTCTTCTTTTTAGAACGTTGAGGATTTTTTTTTCATAGAATGGCTTCAAGTTATAGAAGTTGATGGCCTACTAAAGGTTCTTGTGTGGTCAATTCGACTTCAAATTGGAAATTTTTAACAGGTTTTGTAGATTTTTCAAACACCTTCTTATATTTAAGCAACATGGCTATTAATTGTCCCTTTTGATCAGACTGTAAATTTGAATTATCTTGTACAGTAGACTTTATTAAATCTTCTAGATTCTGTAGTTCGACACATTGGGATGTATAAATTTCTTCCCCGGGATCATTGCACTCTAGGTCAATACTATTCTTCGGTGGAGTGAACAATTTGTATTGTTGAACATCAATTATTACTGAATACTGTGCCATGAAATCCATTCCTAGTATCAACGGATAAAGCAGATCCTTTGCTACTATACATACTACCTCACATTTGGTAGTACCTATAACTAAATCAAGCGTTACTTGCTTGTTTATTGGACATGACTTTTTCTTATTCACCCCAATAATATAAGATTTAGTTAATGGCAGCATTGGAATGTCTAAACCATTGTCTAATAGATACTGCACTGTGTCTTCTGTGATAATTGAAGTCATACAACCCGTGTCTACCAGAGCTGACAAGAATATTCCATTACATTTGACTTGTATCATAGGACAACGTCGCTTATTTAAATTTGTTTGAAGAATCTTTTCCTTTTCTGTTATTTCCTCAAAATCTGTTAACTCCCACGACAAGATAGTCACCTCGTTCATATGGTTGGTTAATAGGTTCGGCGCGGGATGACTAGTCGCCCCAAACCTCAGAAGTTTGTCCCCTTCGATGTACTCGGCGATTGTTTCCATTCTCCACACGCCCTTCCATCTGATGGATTATTCTTATCTCTTGACCGGCTTCTGTGAATTTCCTTTTTGTTTTCCTCTTCATTCCTGGTTTTCTGATGTTGATTCTTGGGAAGATTTTGCTTCGTTTCTACTACTGTAGACGAAGCTGTGGTGCCTGTCTTCGATTTGCTTTGCTTCTCTATACTTTGATAAGTAGCATCATAAGAACCTAATTGAGTAATAAGTTTTTCAGCTGTTAGAGGTAAAAAGTTCTTCAATAGGTTTTGAATTTGGCTTGGAAAGTGTCGGATAAGAAGACACACCATTTCTTCTTCCGGTATGGTTGGAGTGCATAACTTCAGTCCTGCCAACTTTTCTGTTGCATACTCTTGCATATTGCAACCACCTCTCTTCCAAGATCCACATAAAAGTTCTATCTTGTAGTCAGTTTGTATTTCATGATTCCAATATCTGGAAAAGAATTTCTGCTTAAATTCCAGATATGTTGGTGGCAGAGGTTCTAAAGTATCTGCCCATGTCTTGGCATTGGATTTCAACATTTGATAAATAATCCTAACCTTTTTATCTTCTTTGACCAAATGTAATGAGAAGTCATTTTCTACAGCTTTCAAAAAGGTGCATGGATTTTCAGTGTTCAATCCACTAAATGTCAAATGAGGAGGCAAAGTCATTAACAAAGGAGTTATACTACTTGGCCCTTGACAAGTATGTCCTACTTTGGTACTCAGATCTTCTACCTCATTCTTGCATTTTTTAATCTGTTTTTCTAACTGGTTGTCATGTTCAGTCAATTCTTTAATAGCGTTATCTAATTTCATTGCTTGAACCTGTGCTACTTCTGATAGTTCTCTTTGAAATTTATTAACTTCTTTTTCTAAAGATGACTGTTTATCAGAAATAGTGGCAACTACTGCTGTCTGTGTGTCAACTTTTTCTTCAATTCCACTCACTTTCATGTCACATTGAAGTTGAATTTGTTGCCCTAAATTCTGCATTCTTTCTTCTAATTTACCATTAATGTTTGCTAATTCTGCCTGAATTTCTTCCTTCAATTTGTCATTGTTCTCTACCATCTTTTCCTCCATTTTCTCTAATCTGCTATTGTTCTCTTTCATCCTTTCCTCCAATTTGGTATTGTTTTCTATCATCTTTTCCACCAATTTGCTATTGTTTTCCGTCTTTTCCTCTAGTTTCTCTATCATTTTTTCCTCTAATTTGGTATTTCCCCCAACGATCTGACTGGTTATTGCTTCTGCTTGAGAATGCATTTTGATGTCAATTTGTTGCATAAATTGTTGCATCAACCTAACCATCATCCTATTTGCCCTATCTACTTCTCCCTCTTGATCTCGAGATGTCGTAGGCGTTGATTCTCTTTCAGTTGGTGGAGTGTCAGTAAATCTTATTTCTTCTTCACCTTTCATAGTTGTTACTATTGATAAATCTCCAATACCCTCCGGTAACACTTCTTTACCCTCACTCCTATCTGATTCCTCACTACTCTCCGATACAGTTTCTATATTCCTTTGCAAATTAAACCTCTCCGTCCTATCTGAATCTGCCATTTTTCTAACAAAATGAACTAGTCGTAATTTAAGTTCAAGTTTACAAAAAAATACGAATATTTACAATTCAGTTAGTACTTTACCTACAGTACCTATAGAAATGAATGCTTTTAACAATCACAACACAACCTTGTTAAACCTCAAAGATACCAAAAACACTGCTGGGAACACCAATAGCTTTGACAATTGCGTAAATTTCTCAAAATTTCAAGCCAACCAGTTGGGCGCCATTTATGTGACCGAACGTGTAGGTCGGCCGTGGGGAAATTTCGTGGGTAATTTGGCTCTTGTTGAAATTTTGAAAAAAACACAAAGTTGAAAGCCACAAACATTAATATAATTGAATCTTCAAAAAAAAAGAAACACAAATTGCAAAATTACCTAACATGCACAGATAAACAAATGAACAAAGAAAAATACAACACTGAACAGCGTAAAAAAAACTTTTTGAGGAAAATCAACTGCAAAAATTATGAATTTCAAAGTTGGCACAAACTAGCATCACAGCAACATCTTCTGTGACAAAAATAAATTGAAATCCAACAAATTGAATCAAAGATATCTCTGGGGAGATGAGTGCACATAATATTACATCAGAGGGTAGAGCACAGGCATTTCGGATGACAAAATGCCTCAGCACTTTCTGTTTACAAAAATTGCAATTAACCCTTCCTCAACATACACTGCATTAGCATACATAGTAGTTTCTTGCAAAACAATTCACTTCAATTACAAAGACATATGTTGTGTACAATTAAAATGAATAAACATAGTTTTGAAAACACAGAATATTCAAAAGAAGTTGCAAAAAAAAACAACTAAACATGTGTGTTTACACCATAAATGTGAAACATTTATTACAACCTACACCTTTGTTTGAAATTAAAAATATGTAGTATTTTTACTCAACAGGCATCCAAATTTCAATAAATATTTCAAGATATTTAAGTTCACTTAAATTCTTCAACAGTTCATAGCAAATATACTTTTATAACCTTTTAATTGTTCCTAAATAACCCAAATTGTTTTCTAACTTGATTTGGATTTTACACTATCATCAAAATGTTCTTTTTTTAAAGACAGAAACTGCACTTGCAGTGTATTAACATGACAAGATTCTATCACAAATAAGTGATGTTCTCTCCTAAGTAGGACACACTACTTCAAATATCTTTTGAAAATAGTACACAATGGCTACGAAAATACCAATGAGATGGGTATTTCAGACATTATGCAAGAATGTTAATGGCAAAAAAAAAAACAATCTGACAGTGAACTACAGGAACAACACTTCAACCTGCATTCTACAGTCAATTGCTTCCAAATTCTCATTACTTTTTATAGCATCATATACAAAATTGTTTTGTCTTTAACACCGACCTTATTTCGGTGGCCGTGGCGTTCGCCACCAGCGCAAAACTCACAGCGAACTAATGCGGCTGCCGACGCTCTGTCTTGGGCCTAAGCACGTGTTCTCTCTGTAACCACGTCGTACTCCAAGACCAGATGCCTCCGTCGAACGCGCATCTGCCGTGTGAATTTAGCCACCACTGGGCCAAACCTCTCCTTTCTCGCTAACTGGAGCTCGCGGCCCCACACCATCAGCTTCCAAATTCACGCTGCTACCCTCACGCTGCCGCTTCTCGAAACATTCTGCCCACTCTCCTCACACCGCCGTTACAACCCCTTCTTTTCCGCGTAGGGGGGGACAACTGTCTTCCCCCCGCCACCCCTCCAGCGACCGCTGATAAGACGACGGGTTACGTAATCGCGCGGCGAAGCACGCAGACGAGGTCTTTCTTATCGATAAATAATTAGTGACTGAGCAAGCTCAGGATCGGTACAATATATATATATATATATATATATATATATATATATATATATATTTCTTGTCTATTTGTTTACGAATCTGTAATATTTGTCAAAAATGACCTACTTAACGCAGGGAACATATTTTCATAGAATATTGATATTTACAATTACAACACACGCCGTAGAAATCACGTGCATCAAGTGTCAGTATCAACAGTTCAGTACAAGAAATCAACATACAATACATGTACGTTACTTTACAACGCATTGCCAGATGACTTAAAACAATTAAACTCTGTACACAAATTTAAGTTAAAAGTAAAATCTTTCCTGCTGCAAAACGGTTTCTATACAATTAGAGACTATACTGATCGTTAAAAAGAAAAATAATGTTTATTGTAACAAAACAATGATATATAATGAATTAGTTTACGTTTGTATTGTATACATTTAAAAAAAGGATTTAATACGCCTGTAACAAGTAATGTACTTCAGCTTCCGGGTCAATGACCCCCATCTCGATTAGGTTTTTGTCCAGTTTCCCTGATCCATTGAGCAAATGCTGAGATGGCCCTTCTCTTTCTGAACGTAGGACAAGGATTGCTTATACTAAAATCTACTAGACTATTTCACAATTTTGTACGTAATGTGTATTTATATAAAAAATCCGTCTGTTCGTATCCCTGACGAAGGCTGAATAAAAGCCGAAACGTTGGCAGGTTAAAAATAGTTTTGTTTAATGACCTAATCTCAAGAATCCTTTCATAATATTATTAAGAGAGGTCAAGAAATCAAGCACGTGTTCCTTTTTAACAATGTAAACAATATTTTCTGTAGATATTTCTATCTAATAGGCCTTTAGAATTCAGCCATTTTTCATACATCTGTTTCTTTTTCTTAAGGAGATCTTTAATTAGAGAGATTTAATCTACGTCTCTTTTTCTCCCCAATTGACTCCATAGCGGCATGGTGTAATGAAATTGTACTTCAGGAAATTGTACATTTCTTCTGTGGACCCTTCAACTTTCCTTTACATTTTTTGTGCCAATCTTAACTTGTAAAGGAATATGGTGGACTCATTATCAAAACTGTCAAGTTGATAACTCGCTTCCAGTTTTGATTCCTGTTTACATTATTTCCTGTTTAAATATTTGAGGATATTAATTCTGTTTTTTCATTCATTATATAGTTTTTTATCTGAGGATTCCACGACAGTTTGTTGTCAATTAGCATTCCTAGAATTTTGATATTGATGACAAACCTCAGAGCTTCATTGCTAAGCTTTAAGATTGGTGACTTATGTTTTTGCTTTTTTGTAAAGAGTGTACATTTAGTTTTCCTGGGAGAGAATTTGAAACATGTCTTCAAGGACCAGTTGCGTACTTTATTAAGTGCGCTTTGTATTATTTATTGAGTTGATGATAGGTTCTTGACTTTGTACAAAATGGATATGTCGTCTGCGTATTTTCTTAATACTGCTGGAAGAATTATGTCCTTGTCTACGTCTTGATTGCTAGTAAGAATAAAGTAGCACAGTATTGATCTTTGGAGAACTCAGTTGTCTAATTTTTACTTTCCCGTATACGTATGTATATACGGAGTAATATACGTAGTATAAAGAAAGTTATGTAATCCTGCGCGAAAAAACGGCGGATTTTAAGCAGAAAAAAATAATTGTGGGGCACTGATAATGACAAAGTGGATAAATTCAGTTGCTAAATTAAGAAAAACATCCCCTAATACGTATTGTAGCCAGAATCCCTCTTTTGTGGGTCCTTGCTACCGAAAAACAAATTGAAAGCGAAACGTTCGTATGTTGGTCCATGCGTCCGTCTGTCCCTTCGTCTGTACGCCCGTCTGTCTGTCCGTCTATGATTACTACTACCGGCAAAACAATATGTATAATTTTTTCAAGTTGAAGAAACTGTCGATCTGGCTCGAGTCGGAGCTTTGAGATTTTGAAAAAGATTCTATAAAATTTTTAGGGTACTTTACATGCAACCTCCCGAGTATTTTCAAAATTTTCTGAAAAATGGCTCCAAATTTTTTCTTCAAATTTCTTGTAAGAATATAGTAAAATGCACGTATTAAGGTGGCATAGGTCGGATTTTCACGGTTAACTCTCAATTTTCGAAAATTGCAAAACTTTCAATTTTATTCGGCGTCTTCGGCCAGCTACAGATTTACAGATAGAGATTTGTTCTTCAAATAAAATTTGTTCTTAATAGTGAGTTCTTTCTTCAAGGTCATGTACATTATTTTGAAAATTTTAGTAGTTTTCGCGCAGTAGTTCTAAAAGTACTCTCCTAAGTAGTCAAGATCACATCGGTGAGCTCTATAGTAGACTGGAGACAAAACTCTGTGCTCAGAAATCTTGGACCACCATGATGGTGAAGGTACCTCGAAAGAAAATAAATTTTAAAATTGGAATGAGACCCAATTTCCTGCTATTTAGTTCCATGTTCACTAGAACTTGAAAAAATTGAAAGCAATCAATATTTAATACTTTGAAATTTCAATTTACCTATAATACTTAAACAAAATTCAATCTTTCATTTCTTGGAAACTTTTTGGGTTAACGGAGCGGAGTGTTCTTGTTTGCGTATCTTTAATAATTTTGTTAGATCGACTTATAGCAAATAATAGCCGTCGAAAACAAAAAAATGTTATAAAATTAATGGCTAAATAGTTCATCTTATAACATTCACATCTAGTTTACAGTTTGTTAGCGTTCTTTACAACCAATTGCTTTTGGCATTTTCTTTGACAGAGACGATTCTAAGCATCGCTAACAACACACAAGACACATTTCACTCGTAAGGAAGTCTGTAGGAAGACGTTCACCGCAGCCAACCTAATGAAAAACGACCGTCACGGTTTCAGCACTTCAAAGCATTGCAGTTGTGCATCCAGTTATCAAGTTGTCTAATATGGTCCAAGTGCATTCTTGAGCAACTGTGGTAGAGGTGCAAGTAAGGTCAATAGAGCTGAAAGTTCCAGTGCCAATATTGAAATGTGTGGCCTGTCCGGTATTTAAAACTATCACATCATTTCCATCGACGATATTTTCAATTATTTTGCCTCTTGGATTAGTTTTGTTGGATCCCCACAATGAGTTGTGGCCGTTAAAATCTCTAAGTATGATGAATGGTTAAGGGAATTGATTGATAATATCTTGGACTTCATCAGCTTCAAAAGAAAAGCTATTGGCAAGATAAATGTTACATATGGTGAGAATGATTGGTGTCTGGATCTGAATAGTAACAACTGCAACTAAATTTACTAAATTTTCAAAATTTATTAGACTTGCAGTTAGTTTCCTGCAAGCACATTATGTCCAGTTGATGTTCGTCATTCATTAGTTCAAGTCTTTCTTTTCAACTGTAAAAACCATTAATATTCCATGGAAGAATATTCATGATTTATAATATTCATATTAAATGTTATGAGTTAAATGTAACAGTTCCTTGTTACATACGATAAGGTACTTGTAATTATCAGTTATGTAGTCTGCAATTTGCTTAGGACTGAAAAAGATACACATTCTGTTATTGTAGATTCGGGACACAAATCTTGTCACCGATATTACCAATAGACGCTAACTTACTTATGAAGTCTTTTATAGTGATTCCTTCTTGAGAGTCTATTACAATGGCCTGGTTTTTAGTCGGCAACATTTCGGCCGATGCAGCGCTGACGAACGATTTCTTGACTTCCACGTTTCGTTGAACGTTTGATGAAAGTTGGGTTATGTTGACATTTTCGGGGGATGCCATGGCATAGGAGGCAAGCCGTAGCTATGGCTGTCTGGTAAACACTGCTTAATATTCATGATATGGAGTTAGTAGTATTTTATCGCACAGAAATTAAGACGCAGTTTACTGCTCGTGACACAGTATATCACAACTAGGGGTTCGCGCACGATTCAGCGATGTGTTGGGTATTACAACCGGAAGCAAACTGGCTGTAAAGATTTGTAGTATATCAACTTTTAGTATAATATACTTCAATACAATATTTCAATTTTATGAAAATAAATCGGCGTATGACGTTTTAGTCGTTCAAGGTACTAGTAATTGCCTCATCATACATTCCACCACTCGCAGCGAGCGAATCGTGGGGCGGTGGAGGTAAACCGAACATCATGGAACCAATTTTTCAGGTGTCAAATATCCGTGAGTTATTTCCAAAAATTAACCTTGATTCTTTTATAAAAATTGTAATGCAAAAAATGTATGTTCGAAAAATAAAAATGCAACTCGTTTATAATGTTGTTTTATTGCATTCGTTCAAATTTGAAAACTCACGCGTAACGTGGCTTGTTCTCAAAACATGTATCTACGCAATAAATATTAACATTATAAACTAGTTGAATAATATAATATATTTTGGTCTAATATTTAAAATCCTATTTTTTCGCAAACCCCATATACTACATTATTTAGTCGGTACCTACAGATTCTATCAGAAATGTCATATGCATTTATTTTTCTTTTTTCAAATGTTAGCTACTCATTAGGTATGCTGTTGAAATATCTTTTTTTTTTTTCCAGTTGCAACGGAATATGGACAGGAATGTGATGACGACGACCAGTGTACCCCTTTGGCACCAGGACACAGTACCATATACTGTTCCTCAGTATGCTCTTGCTGGCCCAACATGCATTTTCGTAACAGCGGCTGCTGGAGTACCAAGTGTAAGTGCTCTTCAATTGATCACATTAATCACACAGTTTTCATTTTTCATGAACTCTCGAAGAGACAAGTGAAATTCTTTACGGCGGGGAGTCAAGGTCGGGGCCAAGGAAACTAGTGTGGCGTCGTGGAAGAAAGTGACATAAACATGAACATTTGTTACAGGTTTATTTGCTTGTGTACACAATTTACACTACTCCTGTACACATGTTCTCGGTATTTCACGACCGCTAGGCCAGTGAACTGGCTACTATTTCACGACATACACCCCAGTGGATGCACCTCATTTACAAGAAAGTCTCAGCCTCTTGAGCGCACGTTTCTACCGCGTCATTCATGTGACGTATCGTCACCGGTGCATCGAATTAACACGCACGAGCCTGGGCTTAAGTTTTGCGCAAAGCGCGACGTCCTCAGGATCAAAATCGACCGGTGGGAGCCAGTCAAACATTTTTATACCCTCCGGCTCAGTCCCACCTGTTCACCGTTGAGCGTGGGAGGGAGGTTTGCAGGCTGTCACGTGACACCTCTTGCTAGCGAGAGCCATCGGTTGTACTTCCTGTCACCCGCATCTAGAAATATCTGTCTATTTGCGACAGTCTGGCGCCCACCAACCGCAGGTCAGCTAACTTGTCGCTACACTAGCTCACAAGAGTTCGCTGGAATTTCGCCGCGAGATTTAAACGTAAAAGTTATACAAATTGCTCCGTGGTTTCATAACGTTGCTTGACACCTGGCCTAAGAGTCTTTTGGAGAAAAGTCTGAACGTGTGTGCTCACCAAAATGGCAGCCCCACGCCATACTATCATGCACCGTCTGTGGCCGTGTTGCACAATAAACGTTGGTCCTACAGATGTGAAAGTGTAATCATTCTGTATGCGTGGTACCCTCTACCTGCCTGCCAGCAATGATCGCATATGGACTATACTGTACCAACTATATTTCCACCTTTTTCAGTGATTAATCAATCGATCTTCTTAATAAATTTAACTTACTTGCATGTAACATCTAGATATTTTATTAACCTGCTCAAAAGAGCATTTAGAGTACTAAATGCACTACGAGTATAGTCATCTTGGTTATTTTGCTAATGCTTCAGCTTGTCTGAGATGTAAATTAATTTGTTGAAATTACTGAACACTCTAGGGAAATTATTATTTCTCTGATTTTTCAATGCAATATCATGACTGAACACACTGACTTGAAAATTTCATCGAAACATGCTGATAAAGAAAATACTGGTACATTTAAAACAAAATCTAATACTAACAAGACATAGTCTTCACTCTTCACTGTACACAATCGTGTATTCTTTGCCAGTATTTTTTTCTTTTTTGACGAAGAACAACAGAAGGTGAAAGAGCTCTCTTTCCATCATAGTTTGATTTACTTTCTAAGCTCTCTTATAATGCCCTTTTCAAATTTTCTTAAGCCTTCTGCCTTATCTTTGGATTCAGACGCAGAACACCCTAGCAATTTCGTGCAGATGGTTCCTTCCTTGAGTCTCGGTTGCCTCATAGCACTGTAGCTTCTTTCGTGACTTTTCACCATAGCATAAGGACTTGCAGCGAATTTCCCTTTTATCAAAGTGAAGTTTACCCATCTTCAAAGAAATGAGATTGAATAATCAAGGTAGAAGAATTATTCTTTATAAATGACTTATGTTAGGTCTTTAAAATCAACCACACCAGAAAAAGATAAACAACATTGTGAAAGAAATATAGGCCTATGCTTTCATCAAATTTAATTTTTAATTCATGATTGAAAAACAATCACCTCTGAATAGCCCTGTCCATGAATATATGTTGACTTAAATTAGCAGTTTGAAATTTGAGGGTTGAGCGATAAAAACTAACAAAAAGATTTTGAATAAGAAGAACATGAGCGTTTAGTGATTAACCATACCAACTACATGAGTATTGTAGGTTTTACCACAAACTTTTCACAGAAACAAGACTGTCAATACTTATGTTCGATAGATGAACGGTTGAAACTATACACATAAAAAGTAATCTTCATTGGTATCTAGCAACTATTAATACTTCTTATTGTTGCTGCGAGAACATTTACGTTTATTTGCGTATTCTTGAATTAACGACACAGAAAACATACATGTAATATGAAGAAATCTAAGCCTTCTAAACATGAATTCACAAACAAAGATCGCCTCTAGCTCTGAGTAATATAGTTGGTATTGGATAATATCGATAAGCGCCGGACCAGCAAAAATGTAATATGATGTTTAAAAGTATCTCATCCTGTAAATTATGATAAGAGGAATTTTTCTTTGAGGCCTGTGACATCAAAATTATAGTTTTTAATCCCTAGTTGGGGGTTAGGAGTTAGGAGTTATTTAGTCTATATAGATCTTGACATGCTGTCGTGTGATGCAGGTTGCATTTGAAATCAATATTTAGATGTGTTTTTTTTTTTCAACAAAACCTTTACATTTTTGTAGTCAAAATGCAATTGGGCACGTCTGATCAATTTAAATTCTCTTTCTTCAGAGACCTCATTTATAAATATTGGTTGCGTGTCAGAGCCGCGATGAAAAGATATACTTCTAAAATAATAGAGGAAACGATATTCAATGTAAATGAAAGATATGTATGGTGTGCCATAATCTTTCTCTTTTTTTCAGATTTGAATCAAAAATGCGGACACGAAAGTGAATGTATTGTCGAAAATTCTGTTTGTCGCAATAATTACTGTACGTGTGATTACGGTTTCGTTGAGGACGGATCTAATGGATGTATCAGTAAGTTCCTTTCTTCAAGTAATATCTATGAAGTTCTCTACTTAAACGTTATATTTTTACGGTTAAAATGTATTATTTTTAAAAACGTTCGCTAGATAACTTACTGTAGTTATCATTTTTAACAGTGAATCTTAAATCAGGATATTATAAATACACAATTGAAGTTCATGTTTATTCATAATAAATTATGTTAATATATTTTGAAATGCGTATAAAGTACAAAATATTTTTTTATTTTTGCTTATTTATCGTTTTGAATAACTTGCGAACAAATAATTTCTGTGGGAGGGCAATGTCCGTTTATGCTCCTTTTAAAAACATGTGTATATGCCCATAATATTTGATAAGCGCTACAAATAGTGCACTGATTTGACATTGACTTGATTGTTAATTCTAAGAATAATATGAATGGAATAGTATAAACTCAGTAATGTAAATGTAATGAATGAAAACTGTTTCAGATGGGTCACCAGTCTCTGTGGTTGTGGGATCAGTTTTCTCCTTGATACTGGTTGCTCTCTCATCTCGCTTTTTGTGAAGAGAGCAGACTCTACACAAAATCTCAAAAAGTGCCTCATATTCTTCTACGTGAGATTGTATAAAAACAAAAACCAATGTATGTGCTTAAATGCATAACGTTCTCGTTGGTGATAACGTGTACATAGAAAAGACCACAAACTAGTTTAATGTATTGTATATTATTAAATAAAACTGTACAAATAATTATTTCTATACATATTGGTTCTTTTATGAGAGAGTAAATGTAACACAAAAATAAATTTTGAGAGATCCATAATCCCAGTACACCTTGTTTCAATCCTGCACTTTACACTTTCTTTCATTGTCTTCCCTTCCCCAGCAGAAATTGTAGGAGTACGTAAGTGAGACACAATGGCGTATCAGTCACATACGAATACGGTCAACGTTGATCGGCAGCTTAGAATTGACTTTCTCCGGTATTGCTTACGCAATAAAGAGAAAATATTGTAATATTACGGAAAAAACTACTATTTTCCGACAGAAAAACTCATTATAAAGTTCTGGTAGCAAACAAGTGGATAAATACTATTTCTGTATGTAGGAAAGTACTTTCTCAAACAACTTGTGTAGACTGAATTCATGTTTAGTAGCTCCTTGATATCGAAAAATCGATTAAAAGCAAAAAGGCTGTCAGTCTGTCCATTGGTGGCCAACGCGAACATCTATACCTTTTAAGTGATTTTCTACAAAGAAAATTCCCTAATAGATCTCAACGGACTGAAAGTCCCGCGAGTTTCAAATTTATATTTTGATTTTAGGGGTAATTTACTTGAAAACTCAACATTTTTTTAAAAAATGGCTCAAAATTTTGGAAAAACTTCAGTCCTTGGTTAGCATGAATAACACTGAATACAATGCTCCGGGTCTGTTTTTTGTTGAGATAACTAATTTTTACTTTCTCTCCTTTACGAATGTAAGAAGGGAAGAATTGTAATCGTGCGACGGACAACGGCGAATTTTCGATAAAAAAAGCTCTTGTTGCGGGCCCGGATAACTAAAAAGTGGGTAAATTATGCTCTTATTTAGTACTTTACTTCCGCTAACATGTAGCCAGAATCCATGTTTTGTGAGTCCTTGATACTGAAAATTCGATTGACGGCAAAACGCCTGTCTGACCGTGCAGCCGACTGTAGTCAACGATAGCTCCTAAATCGTTCATCCGATTTTCTCAAAAACTGATATTCTCCAATCAATCTGGACGAACGACTTTGGGAGATTCAAACGGATATTTTGATTTTTGAGTTACTTTCAATGAAGATTCAAACACAAACACATCTCAGGTTTTTTGAAAATTGCAAAAATTAAATATTTTATGGCATCTTCAACTTTAGTATTGAAGATGAAGATTTTTTCTTAATAAAATCTGTTCTTTAAAAACATTATGAAATAATGTCATGTTTAATTTTTCAAAAATTTAAACATTTTGCATTAGCTCACTTGATTTGGCTTGCGGATTGCTTTGCAATTGTTTCCAGTGACAAAGCCGATAACCAATGCGTTTGTTTTGAGATCGACCATATGAACATGGCAACTATTGAAGACCAAGTTTAGGAGACAAATTTTAATGCATTAAGTAATTCATCAGTGGAATATTGAAAAAGTAATTCAGCATGGTATGATTGTTCTTCGTAGTTTACGACTTACGTAGTGATTGTATTTCTAGTGTAATAGTTGGAATCGCTTTATAACTGAAATTGACTAGTGTTGTGCTCTTGGTTGCAAAATAAAATATTGCAATGCGTCTCATATCTACGCCAAAAGAGAAAGCACTAAAGGGTAAGTGGTTGAGAAATGTGAGTGAACAATGCCAGCGGCTTCCAATCAATGAAGATGTATTTTGCGTTCATTGTTTTAAATCGTCTGTAGTTAAAAGTTCGAGATTCGTAATGTTTTTTTTACCTTTTTCAAATGCTCGATGCGTGTGCCTTATTAAATATCAAAACTTGTGAACTATGACTATCCCATAATTTTTTCACTCTAGACGAGTTATCATCCAGTAATCCACAATAATGTAAGAAAATATCCTGGCAAACTTGGCTTCCCTGTTTTAAATAGTCGATGCGTTTATCTCATATCAAAACTTGTGAACTATGACTATCACAAGATTTTTTTACACTAGCCGAATTATCATCCAGTAACCCACAATTATGTAAGAAAATATGCTAACGACCTTTACAAAACTTTTACAGAGATGAGAATTGGATTGAATAGTACGAAGAACATATCATAGCCAATATTGAATATTTTGCGTCAAAGTATCAAAGAGCTTCAAAGCACTTCTTTTTTTGCTAGTTATAAAAGAAAACAATGTTCTTTCTATTAAAGTACAAGATATACTTCCATTAATATACATTAATTTTAAAATTAACAGTTCAATGGACGTTTTTTAATAAGCTAGTCTCTCTTCAGGAACTGGTTCATGGACCGTGAGTTAGACCCGTCAAATCGCACGGAATCTCAAATGGTTAACATACTTTTGCATGGAATTCGATTTTCTGAACGTTTCTGCGCAACCATTTTACGGAAGAAGAAAACTAATAAATTATCAAATTCGACATAACTGATATACATTCATCTTCAGACAGCTGGCAGTTTCGTTGGAACTTGAAAGAAAAGTTTATAATCTAATCACATCCTCAAATAATTGCGCTGATTATAAAGTCGAATGTCCCGTTCTCTTTTGCGATATCTCTTCTGCATATGACCTTACCCTATTCAGTCGCTGACCCTACCTGCATGCATTCGCATTCAGGCGTTGTATCTGGCGGCATCGCCCTAAAAGCCGCTGAAGCAGGCCAAAGGCCGCGCTCGACCGCCCTGCTTCGCGCGCCGGGGGCGGCGGCGGCGGCGGCGGCGGACCGGAAGCGCTGCTGCACGGAGGGCCCCTATCGCACGCGCGCACGCAGTCCCCTCGCCCCGCCCCGCCCCCGCCCCCGCACACACACGCCCGGCCCGCGCGATCGAAATCTCCTCAACGGGGTGGCTGCGGCTGAGGAGCCTTGGAGACATTTTTCAACTTAGCAATACGAAGCCACGTGCATTGCCAGGGGACGAGGCTCCCAAGACCGCAGCTTCAATTTTGATATTATTGACGTTTTTGACGATTTTCATTAATAATTCGATATAACTAATATTATGTGTGTGCTATCATTTAAGCAGAAATATCATTCAATTTCTGTCTCTTTATACTGAACTAGTGGTGCCACAATACAAATACTTTCTGACAACAGTAACGGTTAAGAAAAAATAATACTGCAACTTCTGTCCAAATTATCACATCACTACTCATTACCAATCGTAGCACATTAGACGCGAAAATTTAATTCGTTTGCCAACTGAAGACAAAATGACGTCAGAGCGAGCAGGCGCTCGGAGAAGCAGTGCGAGCAGAGAGGGGAGGAAGACCGACAGCCTGCGGTCGCCGGTGTCGAAAACCCTCACAGTGGACCATTGCCAGTGTTTTAGGCAACATAAGTGGGAGCCCATCCAAACCCGTTAATTTTCTTTCGATTTGGGAAGTAAGGTTTCCTTTTGTACATACTGGGAAAATGGCAAAGTTTTTAGTGTGTAAGAACTGCAAAATGGTAAAAAGTCGAACCTTCAGATTCATTATGTAGGTTTGCGACCCAGAGAAACACGCGAGATAAAAATAAATTATGAGAATGGACAGATATTCCGCAATGATGGAATGCGTACAGGATTTTGCAGATTAAATATTATGAAAATGAACTGAAACTCAGGGGCATTTACGTTCTCAAATAAAAATGTAGCCAAAATAATCAAGTCTCGTTTCCAAATTCTCCCATGTGACCCCTCTTGGATATCTATTTGTTTGCATTAGTTATTGTTTCAGAAGGAAATAAATTCGTTTTATAATAGACCAGTGCATAAAATATTATTGTCCAAAAATCATACAACTGTCTTTTCCAAAAATGTTATAAAATGGCAGAATGGAAGTGAAATTACAGTACTGATTGTGATAAAGAGGCGGATATTGCCTCAAGTTACGTAATATTATATTATATTGTATTATTTAATTTTTCATATTGTTATTGAATCATAAACATTCTAGATAACAATTACCATTGAGAAATGTAATTATTGATTATACAAGGGAAGCCTTTCCCCCACTTCCATGCCATCATTGGGATACTGTGCGCCTGCCGCCTCGTCGGACACTTCCTTTGCTGTTCGGCTCGGTTTGGAGCAGGAGAGGAGATTTCGGATGTCAGAGAGCATTGAGCAAGCAATGGATTAAAGCTTATGCATCAAAACAAATTCCACAATCCAAAATTGTTTAATTCACCCACAAACACAGCTTTTGAGAAAATTTTGTTATTTTTAAAAAATTGCACATATTGCAATATTGCACGAAAACAACCGAACTGTTCAAAATATGTATGTGACATTAATCAAAGAACTCACTATGGAGAACAAATTTCATTTGAAGGAAAAATCTCTATCTTTGTTTTTGTAGTTGTAGGAAGAAGCCAAAGAAAATTCAAAAGTTGGCAATTTTCGAAAATTAAAAATTAATTTGGAAGTTCCGACCGATGACACCTTAACTTACTTATCTATCCGAAAGACGCCGCGTCCAAGGCACAGTTGCCAACGTTTCGGCCGCCATTCTACGACCTTCATAAGGGCGTTGTAATGCGCGGAGATTTTTGTTTTTCCCTCTCCAGTTGCCCTGGAGAGGCGGGATTTTATTCCATTAGTGTCTTACAGCAATCAACTCCAGCCGGTGAGGCTTTTGGAGTAGTTGGAGGGCGGTATCTTAAATATACTAGCGGCCAATCAGGGAGCGGGCTCCCCGGGCGGGGTGGAAGAAGGCGCTCCGCGCGTAATCGGACGGCGTGTAGCAGCGGGCGCCGCGCCCGGCCTCGACCGGGCGTCCTGGTAAAATAGATGCTTCCAGGCATCTTGGGCCTTGGTCAGCATTGAGGTTTTGGGGATATTTAATAATTTCTACTGCCTCTTTTACTCTTCTCGTCCCCCAGCGGTCTTCTCTGGGTAGGAGGCGGGTGTCATCAAATAAAGTGCCGTGGCCAGTTTTCCATGCGTGAATGGCTACGGCCGATTTATCTGTATTATTGTACTTATAATAGCAAATATGTTCCCGGAGGCGTTCCTCTATGGTCCGTCCCATCTCGCCAATGAAACTGTGGCCGCAGCTGCATGGGTTCTCGTACACCCTTGACGACATGAGAGGAGGGACGCGATCTTTCACATCTGACACAAGCTTTGTCAGAGATTTTCATGGGATTTGTAGGCCGTCTTGATGTCAAAACTGCTCAGAAGATTGCCAATTTTATCAGCGATCCCTCGTTTATAAGGTAGAATGGCCATTCTGCGGTTGGTACTATCAGTGGGTGTGGTGATGTCATCAGTGCTAGAGGTGGTCGTTAACTGCCGTACAGCTTGGTTGGCAGCGTTATTCGTTAGCTCGAAATGTGCATTTCGCAATGTAAATTTTATCCTGGAAACACCATAATAAAAATAGAGAATTTACTCATGAGCCTCACCACCAAATCCAACATACATCTCTGACCGACATCAATTAAATCATAAAAAAGCTTCCAATTAAAAAATACCCAGGTAACAATTTCATTAATAACACAGCTTTAAAGTATTTACCACCCACAGAAATAACGTTTTTAAATACAATTTTAAACTCATGTTTCAGAACCGTCTATTTAGAACTGACTTTGAAGCAATCAATTATTATTTCACACTCCAAACCAAACAAAACCGCAGTGTTCATCGAGAATTACAGCCCTGTAAAGCTTGTTACCAACCCTTTCAAAGGTTTTAGAAAAAGTCTTCTAGAAAGACTAAATAAACATTTACATTTAACAAAAGCTATACCAATGGAACAATTTACATTCACAAAAAAATACTCGCACAACATCAATTACTCCATATCACAAAACATCTACACACAGCCTTTCAAGCACACATACACACAAATACACACACACCACACAATAGCGATTTTCATAAACATCACAAGGGTATTTGATCGAACATGGCATCAAGCTCTCAAGTACACACTAATCAAAATTGTTACTCCACACTACATACTCTCAATAACAAAATGTGTTCTTGACAATAGAACATTTTCGGCAAATATTAACATCCACCTCTCAAATCCGAGAACAATAAATGCTGGACTCTCTCAAGGCTTCCTACGTTCTCCTACCTTTTTCAACTTGTTCGTTGCTGATCTCCCTAAAGTATATATTCGTAGTATTCAAACTTCTCAATTTACGGATGACACAATTTACGGAAGAAAATACAATTATATCTTAACGCGTTAGATAGCTGGGCTTCCAAACTAAAGATCTTGTTGAACCCAAGCAAACCTTCCGCTAAAATATTTACTCTAAAACATCACAATTCATCCACTTCTACTGAACAACATTACAATAGAATGGCTACCCCCAACAAACAGGTTAAATATCTTGGACTTCACCTAGACACCAAACTTAACTAGAAGAATCACGTAGATAACAAAATAACTCAAGCCAAAATCAAGTTACAGCATTTAAAACCACTAATTCACAGAAATAGACCCGTACCATTCGATTCCGCCATATTAATATACAAAATTATCATAATACCTCTGCTATTTTATGCCTGACCAATATGGATTAAATCTTTCAAAATCAACAGAAATAAAATTCAAGTAATACAGAATCAGTTCCTCAGAATAAGAGCCAACGCCCCAACTCAATAACGAATTTAACCTCGAACCCTTAGCACAACACTTACCTACCTATCCACCAACTTTTGCTCCAGCTTCAACCTCTAATGCCCAAGGTAATTTTGTGATTGAAGGATACACGAGAAGCACATTTTAATCATATAAGAATCTTTAGAATTTGTGTAAATATTTATAGTTACCTGCTAACAGAGATTTGTGTCTAAATTTGTCATTAGTAGCAGCATTATCATTAGTAGCTAATGTGGAAAACAAAAACAATAATAAAGATGATAACAGAAGTGGCGAAGAATAATAAGTTGGTCAATAATATTCAAAATTTATTAAGTGCGTTAACTTCTTGCATTATTTCTTAAAATATTATAATATTATTGCCCCAAATAAATATTTTGATACACAAATTTCTCAATTTATTTAAAACTAGAGGTGCTCCAACAGCACTTACTTTCCCGTATTAGAGGAAACAGCTAAGTAGTACTGTAATATTGCACTTTATGCGCTACTAACATCTTCGCTTGGAACTCACTATTTCCATTGCAGTGTTGTCAGAACTATGTGAATTCTACAACTTCACAAAAATAGAATGCAAAAGTTTTGTAACCCTGTATTGGAAAAAGAAGCCTGATACCCTGGAAATATAGAAATGCCTTCCATTGGGCCATGATTAGGGAAGAGTATTTTAAAACCATGCAACAAATTGTCTACTCACTACAAATGGTACAGCATTTGGTGCAAAACTAAATATTTGCCTGCAAATATCAACATAAATTAGACAATTATAACTCCTTTTCATACAGCTCCATTAGGTCACAACAATGACACTAATTCACAGATATTCGCGAGCACAAAGTGAATTCCATTGTTGCAGACCCTGCATTGTCGCTATTCTGAGAGCTATTAATTCTTTTTACTTATTTCAAATATTTCAAAATAAACAATTTCTAAAATATTAATGTGTAAGTCTATAACAAAGTTCGAATGTAAGAAACGAAGAAAGAAATAATATACAAAATTGCACATTCTAATTTACGACGCATCCAGCTGTCCGAAGCGCAGTAAATTTACAGCGGCCTATTACGTTTGTCACAAAATTAAAGAAAAAACTACTCGTATTTTGAAAAAATTAAGCATGACCGTATTTATTTTATTTATTTATTTGTCAAAAAACAGAAACAGAATGGCACAGACTTTCCCGTATTAGTTTTCTATTTTCCTGGGTCTTCGCTAGCTATTCGGAATTGCCACATACTCTTTCTTGCCAGCTACCATCTATCATCGCCAAAAGTACATTTTTTTGTCATTTTCTTAATTTTTCGGTTTCCTATTGGAAGAACAGAAACATTAACTTTAGAATATTAAAGAACACAAAAACCTAGCCGTAAATGGCAATTTTCTTTTAAAAATTATGTGCCGTTTAAGAGAAAATGGCGTTTTAGCACTACTAAAAATGCGAAATTTGAAGCTCATTTACACAGAAAATGTTTGAGTTTTCAAAATACTTTATTTGAAGTTATTTGAAGCACTTACACACACAAATATTTACAAATTGCGGATAATGTGCATATTAAAGATGTGAGAGATCTTTCAAAAAATTTACATTTATATAATTTTTGAAAAAAAAACAAAAAAAACTCAAAATAAACTTCACGTTATACTAAAGAGTGTAATTAGCACTATCCGTTACAAAAGTTTCAAGAAAAAAATTGCAGCCATATACCAGAAAATGACGTTTGAGCATTTCTGAAAATGCCGAAATTTGAGCTACTTTTCACAGAAAACGGTAGTGTTTTCGAGAAACTTTACTTGACATTATTTAAAGCATATATACTCGTAAATATAATAATGTAAAAAAATCGCCGATAATGTAAATATTAACGACGTGAGAGACAAGTAAAAAATTTACATTTTTGTAATTTTTGAAAAAACCAACCGATAGACCAAAATGGCTTTTATGTCATTGATAGAGTACATTTACCACTATCCCTACCAAAAGTTTAAAGAAAAAATTTGGCGCCGTTTTTGAGAAAATTTTGTTTTTGTAATTTTTTAAAATTGCACATATTGCACGCAATATTGCACGAAAACTACCAAAATTGTGAAAAACATTTACATGACCTTTATTAAAGAACTCAATATGCAGAACAAATTTTATTTGAAGAAAAAATCTCTATCTTCAAGTTTGTAGTTGGAGAAAGACGCCGAAAAAAATTCAAACTTTCACAATTTTCGAAAATTCAGAGCTGTACGTGAAAATCGGACCTATGCCATGTTAAAAAGTGTATTTTCCTCTATTCATACAAGAAATTTAAAGAAAAAATTTGGAGCCGTTTTTGAGAAAATGTTGAAAATCCCCGGGGTGCTTCATATAAAGTACCCCCAAATTTTAAAGAATCTTTTTCAAAATCACAAAGCTTTGACTAGAATCAGATCGACTGGGGAATATCAATTTTGAAGAAAATCGACCGAACGGTTTAGGCGCTAGCGTTGACCACAGACGGACGGACAGACGGACAGACGGAATGCCGTCAATCGATTTTTAAGTATGAAGAAGCAACAAATCATGGATTTTGACCACACCACGTGTTAGGGGATTTTTTTTCTTAATTTAGCAACTGGTTTTATCCACTTATTCGTTTTCACGGCCCGGCAATTCATTTTTTTCCGCCGAAAATTGGCCATTTTTTCGCGCAGCTTTACATAACTTTCCCTATACTACGTATATCACTCCGTGTATACGTACGTATACGGGAAAGTAAAAACACCATAGACCATATACATCCCACTTTATCCAATAATTTCCACAATACAGCTCAAGCTTGTACTACACCGAAGCGTTCATCAGTATTTATAATAGCTTGAGAAAGTGTACAACAATTTTCATGCTTCAAATGTCTATCAGTTTCGTCATGGGACGTTTTTCTCCTGTTCTGAAAAATTGTGTTTTTTACTATAGTTTTTTGTTTCAAAAAATACTTCAATTTTTCGTCTACGCTTTGCCAATCCGTGTGGTTAAAGCGACTGACATAGAAAATTGCACCATTTGTGGACCGTTCAACATATTCATTACTTGGACTGTTAAACATATTCATTGCAGGTGAATAAAATATTTTGTCATGAAATGGAGGTAATAAGGATCTCTGTAGTAGCTTTTTGATACATATTTGTCAAATTTGTTCCGGAGATGGATGTGGCGGAATAGTGAAGACGATAGAAGAGTTAGAGAGTGCAGGAGATCACCTTGTAGTCTGTGGCGACAGCGAATCCCATTTAAAGATGGCGCAGGTGGCGCGAGAGAAAACAGTAGGGCAGGTGACGATGGTGGCAGCTGGGATAGGAATGATTTAGCGTTTGCGAGAGTATCATCTTACTTTGGTCATTACTTCAATGAGTGTGGTATTTGTTACAGCACGGTGGTGTCAGAATTCCTCCACCGCTGGATGGTGAGATTATGCGCCCACCTACATGTCGTCCTCCACCATCAGGTCTCTCCCCCAGCGGGGAACACCCCTGATTGATCAAGCTTTAAGCACCCGACTAATCTCTCATATGTGGTAGTGTAGTATATGCAAGTGTAGGTATGAATAAGGAAGGCATGAGGATTGGTCAAGGAAGAAGAAACGATCACCCACGTTCCCTGGCCCGTTTTTAGAGTGATGGTACGACATTCACCAAGTATTGATGGGAGAAGCTCCTCGAAACTATCGATAAGGCCAGCAGGCAGCTAGAATTGTAGGGATAGCGTCTGAATGGGCCCCGCAAGTAAAATAGCTATGCAGCTGACAGGAGAGAGGGCGATCTGGCATGGCGGAAGGGTGATGCTTTAGGAGCGTGGGTAGAGGTGGATGGGGCGGGGTGTGGAGAATGAGGAAAGATGAGGCAGAGCGGGGCGCGAAGTTGGCAGCGAAGTTAGAGGAGACAGGGGTGGGGCGGGAAATAGAGAGCGATGTTAGAGGAGGCAGTGGCGGGGCGGGAAGTGGGGAGCGAGGTTAGAGGAGGCAGGGGTGGGGCGAGAAATAGAGAGCGAGGTTAGATGAGGCAGGGCGGGGCGGGAAGTGGGAAGCGAGGGTGAGGAGGTGGGAAGACAGGCGGGAGATCCTAAGGGCGTGGGCAGGGTGACGCTCATGGAACGAGGGTAGAGGAGGATGGGCGGGGCGGGAAGTGAGGATCTACGAGGCTGTAGGAGGCGGGGAGACGGGCATGGCGTTCTGGGGGCCGGGGCAGACGGTTCTCGGGGTGCAAGGGTATGAAGAGGAGGCAGGGGTGAGAAGCGCTGATGACGCAGGGCGTGGCGGGGCGGGACGTAGGGAGCGAAGGCGGAGGAGGCAGGGCGTGGCGGAGCGTGATGAGGGCACTGGAGGCAGGGGCGGGGCGGGAAGTGGGAGCGTGTGTGATGGGCATGGGGAGAGAGGCAGGGCGATACGTGGGGGGCGAGGGAGGAGGAGAGTTGGCGGGCTTCGTGGGGCTGCGTGCCGCAGCAGCGGGGCAGCGGCGTCTTTATCGCGCAGCGGCGCCTTGCGTGCGCGCCGCCGCGCCGGCTCCCCTCCTTGCCGTCCCGCCCCGCCCCGCCCCGCCCCGCCCCGCCCCGCCCCGCCCCGCCCCGCCCCGCCCCGCCCCGCCCCGCCCCGCCCCGTCGCGGCGCCAAGACCATGCCTTGCCTCGCCTGCGCCTTCCTCCTGCTCTGCTACCGTTCGTTCTGCTCATTCGCTGTCTCGGCGCTGGGAGGACCTGGGGTTCGAGGCTTGCGCTACATAACTACTTCGAATTCGGTGGCTGTCTGAAGACTAATTCTAACAGCCGGCTTCTCTGATCGGTGGTTTCCTGTTTTCTCCCATTAATACCTGGCGAATGCTGGACGAGTATCTAATAACGATCTGCCTTTCTTTATCCTTATCATTTCCTTTTCTTTCAATTTCACACATGTCCTGAGCACAAAGCCGTTCCGCTTAGGGTGGTATGGTGGCATGGTGATGGGAGATTTCTGAACGGGAGGCCCGATGGTTTGAGTCCCGAGGCGAATGCCAGGATAGTTAACTATTAAACGGGCTACCTAACTCGCTCGATGTTTTCTTTCATCTTCCTTATACGTCCCTTCCACTATCCCTTTCTTCTCGCACTCTTCCCTATCCACTTTCCCTTCTCGCACACACTCATACTACAGGCATTACACTACCACACGTGTCGGGGGACCTGCCGGGGCTCTCGAGAACATATTTTTTAAACCAGTCAGAATAAATTCAAAAAGACATACAATGAACTTCACTAAGGTGAATATTTACTTCAATTATTTCTCTCGCGAAGTAGGGTAGATTATATTACGTTTGCGCAAAAATGTATCTTTCAGTCCAAGCAAATTTTCATTTCATTCCAAGAATCAAGAAAGATTTGTAGAAAAAATGAAATATAGTTAATTATAAGTATAACTTAATTTTAAGTTAAAGGGAATATTTCAGAATTTTTAGGTCATAAATTAATGTTTTTAAAAGCGTATTTTAAGATTTTTAGGGCAATAAGATATCAGAGCCTATGGATCGTTTATACGAAGTCGGTAAATGATACTTGTTAATGAAGGGGAGCCATGTTGCCAAGTTGAAACCACAACTAAGAGCGTGTTCCCGGGACACGAATATCATCATTGAAAATAACTATATACTTATAAAAGTAACCAAATCAATTTCTGAAATTGTATGAATGGAGGCTGATGGATAATAGCTTGTTTTAAAATTATTACTCGCCTCATTAAGTTTATTAAAGATTACATAACCGATGCACTGCTCGCATCTGTTTCTCTGCACCTGTCATAATGTTATTAAATTTTGAGTTTTTTCGAACATTTACGTGTAATACCATACCATATTCTGTTGATTTTTGTTCTATTTCAGGTCGTTTTCTGGGTCGATCTACGTTATCGCCGTGATTTGGATATTGCCACGGACAAAGAGTAATATAAATACGAATTTAAATATAACAAATAAATATTAGTATAAGCATTAAATTATTCACAAGAACAATAAGCAAAAAAACAAGACTCAACAATAAAGACGGGAATGAAGAAAAACCAAATGAACGCACAGCACAGCGGAAGACGGGAACGTAAGCGACGGGAGAGACGTTTCGCAACATGATGTTCATTTATTTCCAATTTGTGAGCGACAAATCAAGATCAGGTTCCGTACAGATACTTTACCATGGAGCTAAGCATGGACCTAAGAATAGATGGAGATGGCAAGACGTCATAAACTTAAAGCACCTCCGCCATATTGCTGTGCCCAGAAACCTTGTTGCGTAAACAACCCACGTGAGTACTCTGTCGCTTGTATGTGCTCTGTCGCTTATTTAGCTGTCATCGTGTTTTGTTGTTTGGCATCGTTTCTAATACTTAAAAACCTTCTTCACAATAGCTAGTTTGCATCCAGAATTTACAGTAGTTCGTTTTCTCCTAATAATAGAAAAGCAATAAAATAAATTATTGCATATAAATAGCATTTCTTTCTGTACAATTCATTCTGAGTCAGAGGGAGCGAAAACAAGCAAGGATTGGGTGTTCAAATGTGCATGCCATTACTTATTAAAATTATTACTACATGAATATTACTTACCTACAAATTCCAGTATTAAGAAAGTTAAACTAATATCTCTTTACCAATGTCGTAATATATTCAAATGTGTGGATTGCGAAAGAGATATGGAAACACATTAAGGAATAAACTACAACACAACCACAAGGTTTCACCAGTTTCTTATATATTTAAAACAAACAATAATTTATAGTATAAAATTTATTTTTCTTGTAACATTAATCAAAATCTCTTTACTCTTCAATACAATGAATTGTCACAATGTCACACACTGATCACGTTCTGAAAATTTTCAAGACAAAATTTGTTCTTGCATTCGCTTTCAATGAAAGGCCGTCATTAATTACACGTTGCAGATTTTGATACTCTCTCTTGATGTTGCTACAACTTGAAAATATTTATGTCATTGTACCATATTTAATTTCTATTTTCCTAGTGATGTTTGTTGTTTCTTTGCGTTCTCGTCATTTTACTTAGGAATTTTTTGGATATCTTCTGAACGAAAATGTGCTTCACAAACCTATAAAAATGTAACGTACGTTAGAAATAATAAAAATTGTTGAAGCATTTTTGTTAAAAATTCGTAATATAATTATTAATCCTAACAGTATTTAATAACATCACTTAATAAATCTTGATCATTCCTATTTTCCTTGCATTCATCACATTTTCAGCGTATGTTGAAACCATGATAGTAAAATGATCAAACATAACCTCATAACCTTCAATCACGCTGAGATTTAATCGTACGATCCATTTATTTAATGTAAAAAATGACCGTTTAATCTGATCGTCACTGTAGGGAAAGAAAGCTACATTTATTTTCTAGACGCAGAACAAGGGATCGAATCAGTATTTGCTCAGTAAGTCAAGAGAAACTGAACGAAACTTATTCGATTGATAAGAAAGTCTTTTGCTGTTTACAATTCATAATTGAGATTTGTGTACTATAATTTTCAAGGCCTAGTCATTTATTTTAAATTATTTCCACATTATTGCTCTCAAATCAATTAGAAACGTTTCCCCACCTTGGAATGATGATTTCGTAGAAACTTTCGTCTTCTTTTGGTGCATGTCCATTTCTTTCACAGCCAGAAACGAAAACACTGATACTCGGTTTCCCGTTTCGAGTCATAATTTCCCCCTCATTTGGATCACACCTTTTAAAACCCATATTCTGGATTTTATGCACAGTAATAATTTAAATATGAAGTTGTCGATAATTGCGGCGCAGAATGAAGCTCTAATACAATCATAGCATAAACTAAAGCAAGATGGCTGTCGCACATGGTCATAGTCGGCCCGCATCCACCTCCGTCACAAGCAGCTAATGACGTATTGACGTGGCGTGATTGGGGCACAGCAATATGACGGACTGACTTCACTTTCTGAACATTGCAGAGATAGGTAAGGGCACCTCCATGTATTCTTAGCTCCATGTACTTAACAGTTTCGTACAGATACAGTTTCGTACAGATACACGTTCTGATTGGCAGCTCCAATGGAAACACCAGAGGTATCCTTTAGTCACACACAACTGTCAATCACCAACTTCTTTTAACTGAACCTTAGTTTGACGTCTTGTTTTCTAATGCATGGAGCTATTTATCTACCTCCCCACTGCTGCCTTTCTTTCCTTGCCCCCACTATTTTGTACCCGACAGTGAAACTACCTGTCTCCCCACCGTCACTCAGCGATTATGCCACTCTGCTGCCCTCGCGCGCCCACACACACGCACGCACACATACACATCACACACGCCGTCCAGTCGTGCACGCGGCTACCTATCGGCAGTGGAGGGCGCCTTATCACACGCCCCTTAATTGAGTCTCTTAACAAGCTTTACCGCCGAAAGCGACTTAGTACATACCTCTGGAACGGTAGGTCGCAATTGCAGGGGGTCTACTTGTTAATACTTTCTTCATCGCTATGAACGCCAGAATAGAAAAAGCGAGTTATTCTAATGAGGACAAAAATATTGGAATCTCGTTATTTTGAAAGATTATTGTAAAGGAAAAAAAGTTCCCAATTTAAGTCAACCTAATTATTCAAACTGATATGGTGAAAAACACTTTTTTCAAAGAGACCACAAAATTAATATCTGAATCATCCACATTTTACAAAAGGAATAAGGATACTAGGGTGGCCTGCTTTTACTTATCTGTGGAGTTCACAAGGGGTGGAATTGAAGGGTTTTGTGTTACGTATTGAGGAGCTGGGAAGCAAAATCTGTCTCTAGAACCTTTAAAATATTAATGCATTTTGAGATACATACTCTTAACCTCATTATTGAAACTGGTATGGTGAAAAACGCTTTTTTTTCAAAGAGACCACCAAATTAATATCTGAATCATCCATATTTTACAAAAGGAATAAAGATACCAGAGTGGCCTGCTTTTACTTTCTCGCCCTTAAGATGGAACTTCTTAAGAAGAGAAATTTATGTAATCGTGCGTTGGAAAACGGTGATTTTTTCTATTAGAAATATCTAGGATTTTAATTTTGATGCACCCTATGTAATGTATTGTTAATATTATTAAATAAATTCACAAGTAATACAATTATGAATAAAATTTTTAATTATATTATTTCTTATTTTTTAAATGATTATTGTTTACAAGCTTTTATTATCACAGTACAAATGCAAAGGACAATATGTTAAATGTTGAAATCACAAAAGGTTATAATATTATTCTTACAATTTTGTTTTTCATTATTTATGTTTTCTAATAAACAGAAAATAAAAAAAACACGAAACTCAATCAAACAGAATTTGAAGAAAATAAATAAAATACTTAAATTACAGTATTATTTGTATTGTGCACTCGAGTGAAAACTATAAGACAAAAGGTTGAAACTTTAAGAAAGTGTAGAGGATTTACAGGCCTATGATTTGCATTTAGCCATTTTGATTAGCGTCTGAACTTGAGATATTCTTAAAAGACGATGGAAAATTCAATTTTTAAGAATTCTTCGATTTTTTTTTTCATCTCTTTTGTTGATCGTAAAGGTCAGAATAGGAAAAAAATGTGCCTGAAAAAATTCTCAAAACCGCTTTATCATCTGTAGAAAATCGCAAAACTGATAAATTCAATGTTCATAGGCGTAATTTTGTTAACAAGGTTTAAATTTATTTGAAAAACTAAAAACAAGTTTTTTTTCATTCGTGGGATGTATACGTACTCCGGGTAAATTCATTTTAATCCGACGAAAAACTTTTTTTATAATTCAATTACGTTTTCTAGCATAAAAAAGTGTATCCCGGGGAAGCACTTTTGCCTACGTTATTCCGCTACCCTCTGTAAGTACAGGAGGCTCTTGATGTTCAGTATTAGGAAATTAACCGTCGATCACATTTACAAAATACCATTGAATATTTGATGATGATAATAATAACAATAATAATAATTATTATTATTATTATTATTATTATTATTATAATTATAATAATAATAATATCACCGGAATCAGCAAGTGAAATTATTGAATGTACATACTAGTTTTAAAAAAAAGTACGAGGATAAATGCATAGCGTGAACAACGTATACGATAAGTATTTAAATTCAAGAAATAAGTATGTTCAGTACAGTACAGCCAGAAATTCTCACTAATCTGCCCTTCGCCGCGTTGACGTTGAAAGCCTTCTTGAAAGCCCCCAAGGTTAAAGTCAACAACTTCCCAGCTTTTAGAGACTTCGTTTTACTCAGTCCTCTCACATTGGATTACATTTTGTAAAGAAACACGCGAAATGCGCGTTTTAGCAGAATAATTTATGTTCACAACACCGCCATAAGGCGAATCTTGAAGTTCACTATCGACAAAAATGGCATCGCATCTTAATAGCTAGTCCGGTTTTTTATCTGCTCAGCTCTTAACGTTCCTTTGGGGCTCGGCGTGACATTTGAACTGAGATATCTTTGGATGGCTGTAAGAAATGAGTTTCGTTTCTGCTTTTAGGAAAGAAAATTACTTGGAAGGAAAAAGGAAACAGATAAAGGAAGGAACAGGAAGGAAAGAAAAGAGAAGGAAAGCAAAATACTTGGAAGCAAAAAGGAAACGAAAAAAGGAAGAACGGGAAGGAAAGAAAGGGGAAGGAAAGCGAATATAAGTTCTTGCTAGTAAATTTGTCATAAAAAATGTTCAGTTACTACAATGGTTTCATAAAAGCAATATTTCCACGGAAACTGAAAAACATTAATCATTGAATTTATTTATGTTAATAGTAAATAACTCACTTTATCTCCTACTGCAAAAGCATTCTGTAAAAGAAATTGCACAAATATTGCTTAAAATTTTGTTGATAAAATGAAACCCATTCTTTTGGAGGCGAAGTGATAATACTTCATCCTCACGTTAGGTAAAGGCGAATTCGCAACGTTTTCTTCCTTCTTCAAAGAGAATTAATAATTTGACAGTTCTGTAAAGCTGTCTAAAAATACCGTATGTTAAATTAAAACAATGGCCAAAGGATTAGAGATCTCTATTTGTAAAAATATGTCACATGTAAATTTGGAACCTAATTAATGAATCCTTTTAAATAACAAAGCTTCCTTTCATATAATTTTCTACTGGTAACGAAGTTTAATATGAGATGTGTATTTATTCAGTGTGACGCAGGTACAATAGACAAACTTTGAATTCCCCCTCCCCCTCCACGTTCGCCCGCCTGCGACCGCCGTTCGCTGCCCAACGTCACTCATCAAACATGGAGTAGCCGCCCGGCCGGCCGAGATTGTAGTCATGTTTCATGTACGATCCGGAAATCCTGCACAACGCAAATGTCAACGGCCCGCGCCCTTTCCCGTGTCTTTTAGCGGCCTTCAATAGTGCAGCTCGCGTCAGCGGCTGCGTCCGCCGTGGGCGACGCGCAAAGGCCAAGCGTCACCAGGGCGCTGGCGACGCCCACGCGCGCGCCCTGGCGCCTCTTCTCGCCACGCCCCGCCACGGCTCTGCCTCGCCACCCCCGGCCCCGTCCCGTCCCGTCGCGCTCCATTCCGTCCACTCTGCACAGCCACGCCCCGCCACGGCTCTGCCTCGCCACCCCCCGCCCCGCCCCGTTTTTTTAAAAATTAAAAAAAAAATTTTATTTACTTATTGTTGAAATTTACATAGTTCAGTAATTAATTACTTTTTCATATGCATTTTGTTGGCTTTTAATTATTCTTATTCTAATTTATTTACTAAACTAACTACTACTTGATGTAGGGGACTCATAGAGCACCTACTATTTTAGCTACTGTGTGGAGAAAATATTTAAAAATGCTTCTAGTGGGAATCTGTTTTTAATACGGGTTAGGAAATAATAATGCTAGGTTATAGTGGGCGGCTTGGGGTATTGAGTTTATATTTGAAAAGAAATTATTAGAGAGGTGGGCTATGTGATGGGTAATAGGTGGTAGATTCAGTTCTTTGTGGAGTTGTCTATTTGATATGAACCAGGGAGCATTTGTTGCTATTCGGAGGAATTTGTTTTGCATCACTTGAATTCTATTTATGTTTGTTGGGGAGGCATTTATCCATATTGGGCACGCATATAGCATGAGCGGTCTAATTATTGTTGTATATAAGGCTATTGCATTGTTTAATGATATTTTACTTTTATTATTGAGTAAGGGCTTTAGTTGTATTAACTTTATATTAGTGAGTTTTATCTTTTCGGTTATGTGGGATTTCCAATTTAGTCTGGTGTCGAAATTTAGTCCAAGGTATTTGATAGTTTCGTTTTGTGGAACCCATGGGATTGTGTTATTATTTATATGGAGTGGGGCGGGGGTGGAGAATGGCCTGAGTGAGAAGATTTTTGTTGCTGGCCCCGTCCCGTCGCGCTCCATTCCGTCCCGCTCTGCACAGCCACGCCCCGTCGCGCACTGCCGTGCCTCACCCGCCTCATCTCGCAACGCCCCGCCCGGTCTCGCCGTTCCATGTCCCGCCCCGTCCAGTCCCGTCCCGACCCGTTCCGTTTCGTTCCGCCACGTCCCGCTCAGACCTGTACAGTTGCGACAATGCCCAATCATCTTTTGTGTCCTTACGTCCTTTCCTGTTTTCTCCTGTTGCATCTCGTCTTGTGAGGGCACGCCATGTCAGGCCTCATCCCGCAAAGCCTAATCCCGACACGGCTTAACGCCACGTCACGGCTCCTCCCACCCCGTCTCACCGCTCCCCGCTCTTCGCCACCACCCGCACTTCCCCTCCCCGTCACGCCTCACCTCGAAACATCTCATCTCGACAAGATCTCACCCCACGCCATGGCACGGTTCGCCATGCATCGCCACTCCCTGATCTATCCAGTCCAGACCTGGCCATGACCCATCTCGTCACGTTCCGTCCTGTACTGCCCTGCCCATCCCATCTCCCTGCCCCATCCCTCTCGTTTCGACTCGGTAATTCCGGGCCTTTAGCCTTATTCCCCTAGCCATGCCATGCCACATCACGTCACGCTGTCCTTTTCCGAACCGCCACGCCATTTTGCTTCCCGCCTCATACCCTAAGCCACACCGCGCTTTGCTTACCTACCTCACGCCCCGCCCTTCTCCTCCTCGCACCGTTAAGCCCAGCCTTATGCCGCATCTCACCATAACAAGTCCTCTGTCTCTTGGTGCAGGGCCCACTGCATTTGCGGCGTTGTTTTCGACTAAAGTGTTCTCGGAGAAGCTTCTCCGCATCTCCACGTGGGACCGGGTATGAGAATCGGATGGGCTACGGGAATTGTTTCAAGAATTCACACGGAATATCGTGGACAGTAGCAAACAGAGGGATCGTGAGGCGTGTTTCGGAAACTTACACACCTAGACAATAGGGTTCACCTATGAGTTCAATAAGAGATCAGTGGCCTTGATTTAATAGTAATGATATTTAATAATTTTGACCTTCATTTGATCATTAAAGATAAGGGCAAAGTTAATATCAGGGTTAAGAAGTCGTCCAACTTAATTTCGAAAGAGTACACCGAGTTAATCCGTCAATCTTATAATAATTAAATTTTTAGATTAGTTCTCTAGCATAGTTACTCGCACGTTTATCAAATGAACACTTAAGAAACTTGTTTGCAATATGGAAAGCGAAAATTATCAATGTCTGAAAATGTTATATTTGCAATATTTTTATCGAATTAAAAAATCGTGGGAAATGACAAAGAGATTAAACATCTGTAGTTGACTTTTCCTTAGCGATCAGTGTATCTTCATGTTTATCTCCTCAGATTTTTTCCCTCCTCGCAGAAATCGTACATCGTCTCTGCACAAGAAAAGTGGCAGGATCGAAAATTGTCATTTTGCAGGACAAATGTTTTAATGTGAATGGAACTGTTTATTTTGCGGCTAAGGAAGAAAAAAAACTTTTTTTCTACATACCGGTTGTGTTGTGAACTACAGTGATGAAATTGTGTAGTAAAAATATACTACTAGAATTTTCTAAACATCTTTGTTCACTTAGTAGCTCTTTTCTTTAAATGTTTCACTTTTCTAGTGTCATAACCATACAATTGTTTACAAAGTATTAAAACTACATTGTTATTAATAATATAATTGCTTTTGTTTATTTACTACATTATTATGATGCTAAAATTGTTATAATTAAAAGCACGAGGAAATTGATATAAGAATATAGAATGCACACGAACCATCAGTATACTAGCAATCGTAGATAGACAGTTAAAAATGTAATGTTCGGAAAACACAACTACAAGAGTGCAAAAATACCACATTTATCATAAAATAATAATTCAAAAAGATTATGAAAGAAAAAATGCGGAAGAAAAACAATGAACGTCATAACGTAAATTACGTGAGTGAACGTTTTGTTAAGAACTTGAAACATAATGTTTTTATCGTTTAATGATAACGACTTATACGTATTCTTGAAACAGAATGATTCGGCGAAACAACTCCCGTAACAAGACCCGAAACAACTCCCGAAACAAGTCCCGTAAACATCTCCAAGTTTGAATTTGGTCCTTGTGGATTATTTTCGGCCCCTAAGACGCTCGAGGCGCAGCGGAGCGGTTGTTCTTTTGCGACGCAACGCAAGTCCGCCCCCTGTCAGCGCCGCGTCGCGGGTTTTCGCCAGAGTAAATAACTGCTCGCGGCCGCCGCCCTCGACCTTTGAAGGGGCGAGCCACGTGCGGCCCAACTGCCGCCATGGAGTCGCTACTATGCTCAGGGAAACCCGGCGGTAGCTGAGAGTAAGGAGTCCGAAAATAGGAAGCGTGAAACAAAATTCTTTCTTTCATTCGTTCTTCCTTTCATTTTTTCTTTCATTTTTATTACATTTTCAGAAAAACATTAATTCTGTGTTCACAGTACAGTAATTATTCAGAATTTATAAACTTGCTTCGTTTCATTAGTCTTCGAGAATAAGAACTGAATTATATGAAACAATATTTTTTTCGGTTTTCCATGTTACTCATTGTGAATATGTAGTATATTTCTAATTCCTCTGCAGCGCATCCTTTTGCAGTGCGTGCTTCCCCTAAGTTGTGATCGCTAGGGCTCAACTAGCAGTTAGTTCAAAAGACGCAGTAAGCTAGTTGTCTATTAAGTAAGATTTTCAGTTAATTTGATACCTGTATTAAATTCCATAGTCGTCTTGCTTACAGCAATCAGCCAGTCCGTCACTCTCGGTTTCCTCCTTCTTACGGTCCACTATTTGGGGCGAGCGGACATTCGACGCTTCTCTTTCCACGAATGGGCAACTAGATAAATCTTGACATTGTTGAAGTATAAAGTAATATTATTTACGAAAGCCATCTCGGCCGCAAATACAAAAGAAAATACAAAGCCGAGTCGCTAAATAACCTGAAGAAATGGACCTACGTTCTCTCCGGGCTGTCGCCGCCAGAAGCTGTGCTAAAAGAACTTGCAAAAATCGCCGAGATACCAGAAGAAGTGCCTGAAGAACTTACCGTAGTCACCGAGCAACCAGAGGAGTCGTCAGAATTCGGAAAAGCCCGACAACGCGTCAGACTTTGTCGAATTCGCACCTTAACTCACTGCCAAGAGCGAACCAGAAACGGCACTGTCTCTGGCTCCCCACCACCGGTGGTCTTGAGGATACTTCAGCCCTAGTTGCTCATACAGGACCCGATGGTACACTAAGTTATTCACAAGTACAAAAGAAAATACTGTAAACCCTATTCAAAATTTCGAAAAATGGTTTTTGTTATTAGTAATTTTTTTTGTAAAAAATGCAATCCAAATATTACATTAAATATTGTTCCCTGTTGCTATTATTACCTTCTTATCCAACGAATGTGAAAGGAGAGAGAGATAAAAAACTATTATTTAAGTGTTATTTACGATAGTTTATCATATCTGCTTAAGCAGCCAAACTTTTGCATTATCACCTCGTGTAACAGGGACTCTACAAATGTTCAAATAGCCTCCTCCTGCGTGAACGGATGGTAGACATCTGTACCTTCCTTTCGATTTTCTTTCCAAAATCGTGGACAAGGATAGCTCCATAAAATATATATTATTTTTTCATGCTTATTTTTGCCATAATTCATTTTTATGTTACACCCAGCAAAAACGTTTTTCACTTCCGCGTTGAATTATTTTGAATACGTTTTGAATTCCGCATTAGTATTTATATCGATATATTTTATACTCTGAAAATATTAACCATGTTTACGTTTAAAGGTTTTGTTATCTGTAAAGAATAGTAATGACAAGACAATAGTAGGTTTCACCAGATATATAGAGAAAATAATGTAATGTGGCAGGGGAAATGCCGAATATTTTTACGTAAATACTTGATTTATTGGCTCCTGATACCAAAAAATTGGATTTTTCTTATTTCTATAAGTAGGAAATTACTTTCTCGTATATGTACTGCAGCCAGAATGCAGATTTTTTGATTTCTTGATAGTGATAAAGCGTTTTTTCTCAAAAACGCTGTCTGTCTGACCGTCAGTTAATAACACTAACGCCTAAACAGTATTCAGGACATTTTCCAAAGCAGATATCTCCTACTGTGATGTAACGGGGTCACGAATTTGGAACACACATACATATAATCTCGTAAAACTGACATTTTCTCCCGTTTAATTGAAATTAAACAAACGTCAATATATCAACCCTTTCTCTAAATGCACAAGCAAGCACTTATTCATCAGAAGAGTCGTGAGAATGGTGGGTAGGTTTGAGAGATCCGGAGTAAAAATGCTCTGGTGAAGACTTAAAACCGAAAAGTTGGCAATTCAAATGATTTTTTTACTGACCGAAATTCAAGAAAATTCCATACTACTATTTTAAATACGAGCACGCACGTGTTATTTTAAATATTTATTTTCCAAACAAGCACGCACGTGTAAATCTACTTGGCTGAACAGTTTGAAAATGATTTAAAAAACATCTACATATAAGTTAAAAGAAATAACAATGTTCTTATGATTATTGTATTTGTATCATTAAATTAATTTTGTTGAAAAATTAACTTTCTGTAATGTGGGTAATAATTTCAAAAACTTAACAAGTTGCATGAGTATATTCGAAACCTTACTAAACACAATTCTTAAATATCATATTTTTTTAATTATTATGTCACGCGATTTTCAAAAGGAATGGGAGTTGTACGGAAAGAAACAAATAATTTAGTACACTTGATTGCACCATGCTGCACAGTTAATCAAGATAGAGTTTCGTTTTGAAATGTAATGTGACATTAAACTTATTCAAGCGTTCCAATGTCAAAGAAATGTTAACTTCCGCATTGTTTGCTCAAATGGCGGTAGAGCGGTAGACGGGTGCCAGCATGGCCTTGAATTTATTATTTAATCTGTTCTAATAAATAACAGTAGAAAGCATCGCGTGAGAATGTTCATATCATTTATGCGTTGCTTACACGTAGTGTAAGAAAACGACTCTTGCGGGTGAAAGTGCGTTTTCAAATCTTAGTCTGCCTTTTCCTCACGGTCTCACAAACATGCAAGGCACAACAAAGGGAGCAGAACAATGTCTCTCTAGGAACTTTTAACAAATTGAAAATAAAAACGGATATAAAAATGATAAACGATGTTTTTAATATGAAAATATTCTAATGAAACATGTTAATCATTCTTTAACAAATGTTGCAACCACGAATAGAGAACGTACGTGGCTTTCTTGATCAATTATGAAAACAATAAATGTATAGTCTAAGGCCAGTCAATAACAAACAATTATGTGCGATAAACGGTGATTTAATTTTTCATCCATTCCTCAAGAAGTCAAAAATATCTCTGCCTTATGTTCCTATTTTACTCACAGCCTTATTTCTCGCACATATAATTAGCAAAAAACGACCATTTTTCGATAGAAAAACTTGTTTTGTTATTTAAAAAAGGGAATTTTTCTCGTAGTACATTACTTTCTCTAGTATGTTGTGTAATCAGAATCTACATTTGATGGATTTTGGCCAAAAAATTGGTTTACGCGGAAACTGTCTGTCCATATGTTAGTTTTCATGTATTATCTTTAATAGAAAGTAACGGGTCTTATTAATAAAAAAATCTTATTAAAATAAAATATTCGTATTTGAAGATCAAATTTCTGACATGTTGCAAAAAAGGGTTTTCTATTTTGAACCTTTGTAGTTTTTACCTTATCTGGGGTCTTTTTGGACCCCATCATTAGAAGAAGAAGACACTCAGTCGGAACCAAGTGCAAAAAGCACATCGTAAATTCTCCATGTCTCCTTAATATTTATATGGCTGCTCACCAATAATGAACACTGACGTCCAAACTTTTGTGATATAATTATTTTTACTAAATTTTGGAGTGAAGTTGTCGAAAAATTTAATTAAGATGAACGAATAGGAAACTGGTTAGACTCAGCGGAAAACCGATGAAGGGGGCAAAATGTTACGTCATGCTTTGCGTGATGTCACGAAAGTTTTACAAACTTAAATCTTTTCTGATTCTTTAGTAGATTTGCAACACTTTGATTTGTGAAACAGAGTCTCACGAATTGAACCTCACGCCAACGTTCACATTGATTTTTTGATAATTGATGAATTTTATGTGTGCCCCACAAATTCCCTTGCTAGTCATCTTCTATTAAGAATTTAAGAGAAGCTTTTACAACAGCGCCTATTTGTCACCTACGAGATAGACAATACACACAATTTTAAAAAAAATTAAACTAGTTTAAAATAACTAAGCTTTTACTTATATGCCAAGTTTGATTATTATATACACCACTCTTTAGTAGTATTAGTTTATCAATACTTTTGAGTCCTCTAAAAATGTCTTTGAGATTTTCACCTCAGAGACAACATATTGCAATAATATTGCTCATTAAAAAATATTACGAGATACTTAAAAACAATTTCACCAGGAATGATTGTAAGAAAATGAAAAATGTGTAATTGACCGCATAACTCTTGAATACCAATATTTATTTTTAAATAATTAAAAACAAGTTTTTCGTTGATCGTTGAAGAGATTTCGTGTGTTTCGAAAGAAATAGGAACGATGTCACGAGTTACTCTAATTCGAAATAACAAGCAAATATTGATCTGCATTCTGAAATTTTCAGACGTCTTCTTCTTGAAGGTACTAATACATTGGTCTCATCGCCATGAAGATCTATCGCCGGACACCATTCCCTTAAGGTCATCTTCAGGTCACTCTCAGCTTTGAATCATGCTAACAACAAGAAGTACTCCTACCTTTATCTGAATCCCTTGCCAATGCCGATTGAACAAGAAGTTATGTTTCAAACTTCCGAACGTAAGAAGCATCGACGACAGAAACTAGCCCGGGTATTTGTTATCTGCCAAAGAAGACGTTAATTTATTCAGGGGTTGAGAGTGAAGCAGCAGCACGGGAGAGATCTTAATAGCATCCGCCTCGCTGAAATCAATTCTCCGTGTAGGAGTCGAAATGGGTAGTTCACGCGAAGTTCGCCCCGCTGCACGCAAGACTCGTTCCTCGATCATTAAACTGCTCCACTATTTATGACGGCGCAGGACTGCTTCTTGCGCGGAACAGCACAACAAACGTTCGCCGACCGCGTTTCCGTTGTTATTTTCATTTTACAACAGCGGTAGAGAACCACCTGCCACTTCCATCCTAGTATTTCTTGACAAATATTTTAAGAATTTTTTTCTCTTTACGTTTACGTGAATATTTATCCCGAAATCCCCAACTAAGATCCACTCCAGATGGATGGTAGTTTGTAAAAAATGTAGTAGAAAGAGAACGCAAATTTGTCAGATGTTACTCTACGTCTTTCTTCCTTAGCGTCTTCATTCTTATCTTCTAGTTACATTTCATGCTCAGTAAAAGAAACGAGTGGTGCAAGAACAATAAGCACTTACTCCCATTATTTGCAATGGTTAGCTAATAGTATAATACTATTCGAACTTATAAAAAAGATTTCCCTCTTGTGTAGATTCGAACTTAGACACGTTTAACTAAGGTAACTAAGGAGAAACTAAGGGAAACCAATGCACACGGCTTAGTTCTCACAATGACCTTCCCGATGATTTAAAAAAAAAGTTTAACATTTCTAATTTTCAAAATTTCAGAGCTTACATTGAAAATTGGACGAGCTGAGTAAAAAAGAAATACGAAAAAATGTGCATATTTGCAAACATCTTAACACAATTCTTGTTCACGTAATTTTTAAAAGCCGTCACTATTTCACTTAATATTATCTTATATGACTCATGTTTTCAAAACGCATATTACGTGACTTTATTCAAATATCTAGTTTCGAAGAATAGATTTCTTTAAGAGAAAATTATCTTCCACCAGTACTCTAATTTCGGGAAGATGCCGTTAAATTTTAATCTTTTACAATATTCCCAATTTCAGAAAATTCATCAAAAATTGGATCTGAACCATTATTATAAGCGTATTTTGCTCTATAAAACTAGTAATGCTAAAACAGCACACACTTTCTTGGCCTTAGTAATGGATACGTAATGCTATTTATACCGCTATTTCTCTGCGAATTAACACGTAATAATTTTTTGTAAAACTCAAATATTCGAATAATTGTACATGACCTCATTTCATAATATATCTTTAAGGAATAGATTTCATTAAGGGAAAAATCTCTATCTTTAATATCCTACTTGTAGGAAGACGCCGAAAAAAATTTTAACTTTTGCAATTTTCGAAAAATCAGGGTTTTCAACGAACATGAGACTTGCATCATTCTATGAAACGTTCTTCTCACTATCCAAATTTGTTATTGGATAGTGTGAAGGACGGTTAATTCTGTGATTAGGTAGTGAGAAGAATGAATGATGCAGGTCTCATGTCCGTTCATTTCAATCAAAAATGTTGGAGCTATTTTCTTTTTAATTTAGAAAATGTCTCAGGGGATTCATGAATGTACCGCTCAAAATTAAAATTTCAGTTTCAAATTCAAGGGATCTCAACATAAGCCAGATAGATTGCGGAATATCGATTTTGGAGAATATTGGCTGAACGGTTTAGCCGATAGCGTTGTTCACAGACACACACACACACACACAGACGGATGGATGGACAGATGTTTTGCCGTCAATCAATTTTTCGCTATCAAGGACCCACAAAATATAGATTCTGGCTACACCACGTTTTAGAGAATATTTTTCTAAATTTATGAACTGGATTTATCAACTTTTTCATTACCTGGGACCTATAATACGAGTTTTTTGGCCAAAACTTTGCAGATTTCTTCGCACAGCATTACATAACTTAACTGCACTACGTAAGCGGTAGCGAGAAAGTAAAAATTAATTGAAATATTTGAAGTAATTTTTAATAAATTTTTTAAAATGTATTTGAGCCTTCACGTAAAGAACTCCCAAAACCCAAAAGATTCCTTTCTATTGCGCAGAGCATCGAGTCCGGCTACAACAATCGGAGAATGTCAATTTTGGAGATAATCCGATGAACGTTGTACATGCTAGTGTTACCTCCAGAGAGACCAGCAAGACGGACCTTTTCCTCGGAAACCACTATTGATGTCAAGGACCCACAAAACGTGGGTTCTGAGTACTCAACGTCTTGGAGAAAGTAATTTGCAATATTTAGAAGCAAGAATTATCCAACTTTTTTGGTATCAAAGCCCCTCAAAACGAGTTTTCAAGAGTAGTTTTTATTTTTTTTCTAAAATTTTTATCCCCACATGACTTGCAACACAAAATCGTGAATTGAGGAAAAGATAATATTACGCAACTTGACAAAGGAAAGCCCCATCAGAATAATTATCTCTTTAGTTACCACAGTTAATTCCATGTTTTCCTGAACATATTATCTGTCAGTAAGAGGACCCTATTCGACGATAAATTGCATTGTCACCTAGTCACCACATTTTTGAATCACATTATGATGTCACGAAGCTGCACTTAAAAGGCTGAGTCGAAGTCCTTCTTACTGCAATCGTCTCAATTGAGCAATGAAGACACTTCTGGTAAGTAAAGTGTGTCATTAATTTTTTTCTAATTTTCTGTGTTTGTCCCTCATATTTGTTTATAGATTAAACCTACCACAATGTTTAATTTTTTCAATAAACTATGGCACAAGTGATAATAAGGTGATTTGAATTTTCTACATTTTCGGGATCGATTCCGGACTGCATCAAGGATCTGAAACCATTCTGTTTACGCCGAGAAAAAGAAACCTCGCTCTAAAGCCGTCGGTGTATCATTGTGTGTTCAATATGTGATAACATAAAATGTTTGGAGCGTACAATATCTATTTAGTGTAGTGCCTCCGGCGGGTACTTTCATTTTGATTTTTTATTTGTTCATTGCAAGTTCCAAATAGAAAGACATTTTCAACAATACAGTGCCCTGGCGCGTCTACCCTCGTGAATAGACTATTATACAAAAAATTATGGATATAAGATCTTAAAAAGTTAAATATTTCATTACATAATTAGATTTAATTTTCGTCAGTTTTATAAATTTTATCCTAAGGAATTCCAGTAAGAAATAACAGTACAGTCAAGCACAATGTTTCCTCAATATCCAGAATATTCCAGAAGGATCCGTCTGAAAACAGTACAATCTAATCGTGTTGTTCAGAGAAAATCGATGAGCACCTGATTACTGATACAAGTGTCCTGCAACTCTCTAGAAATGCAGTTTAGATGATAGCCCTATCTTTAAAATACGTTTATCGATAATTATTACATACGCTTTTCGAATAATACAAGAAAGATTGTCAATTCCTCACCATTTGACCAAAACGCGTCGATTGACGCCTAATTTGACCCAAATGGTGAACTGGGGGAGGTCTGATCTTGAGTGACGGACAGACGAACACACGTGTTACCCGATTACTATATAAGTGGTGCTACATGAGCATATATTTCCTTATATATACGTTTTGCTATTTTCAAAAATTAAAAAACTTCAACGAAAATCAAGACTGCGTCATTTTTAAACCTCTTTAAGACTATCCCTGGAAAAATTAAAGATGAGATTTTGCGCAGTTCTTGGAAAAAATATTTTTTTTCTAAATTGCATTACCGTGAAGTAGAGTTAAGCGAAAAATACATATTTTTTCAAAAACATTGTACATGTGTACATCTGTAGCTAATTTTTACAATAGAGTTCATTAAAGAAACAATCTCAACGAACAATATTGTACTCCTGGCAATGATAATGTTTTGAAATTTTTGGTTATTTTGAAATAGAACCAGCACCATTTTTACCATCTTTTAATACACATGAGGAGAACAATTTGGTGACTTTTTGAGAAATTAATTGTTTAAAAACTGCCAACATTCGACGCAAAATTACGCAATATCTACTCATATTTAAGAAACATTGTAGATGACTTGTCTCAAGATTTGTCTTACAGCAATAATTTTTTAAAAAAAATCTGTATCTTGATGTTGTGGTTCTAGGAAGACTTTTTCTTGAATTTGAACTTGAGATACCTTGAACTTTTTCAAAAATCAGATGTTTCAACGAAAATATGACAGTTTCATTTTAAAGAAATTTTACGCTATCAGAGGTTAATAAAGTTAGATGCCATCCCCATTAAATAATACAAAATGGGAGCAATTTTTGAGAAAATGTTGAGGCTTCATGTAACGTAACTCAAAAATTACTAATATCCATCTTCAACTCGCTGATCCCTGTGTTCGTTCAGATTGTTCGAAGAGGTATCAATTTTAGAGAAAATCGTCTCAACGGTTTAGATGCTAGCGTAATTACCAGGGACTGGCAATAAAAGTTTTTCTGTTGAAAAATCGATTACAAAACTTTCTCTTCTCCGAGAGTAAGACGAAAAAGTAAAAACGATTTATTCTGAAGCCATGAAATTTCATTGGCCTCCTAAGCCTCCTAATATATTTTACCAATTTTTATATTTTTTTTAGCTTTCCTGAAGTCGTGTTTCCTTTCTAATGTAATAAACGGGCAGTCGACAGGTACCCGAAATCTCTTTGACTGCCTCAGAACGCATCTGCCAAACACCTGTGCTGGAACTGTTGCCTACTCGTCAGGGGCGCGGTATTCAAACTTAAATATATGTAACTATTCAAAATGAAATATATGTTAGGTGTTTGAGAAATCCCACTAGGTTAATTGTCAAAGCATGTATGACAGCTTAGTGATTCCCGCTGCGTTAACTGAATGTCTGTTAGTCCCGTAAGTGTAGTTAATTTGGTATCGAGGGAGGTAGCAGTGATCTTTCGCTAGATGGCGAGATCCGAGTCGACCTACGGGGATTTTCCACCAAGTATCTCCCACCAGCGGGGCACCGCCCTAGCCGGGAAAAGCTCTAAACTCCCGACTAGTCCCCCGTCATATGTGGTAGTGTAGTGCACATAAGTGTAAGTGTAAGGCGGAAGGATAGGACAAGGAAGAGGGAGGAAAAATCGCACGAGGTCCTTGGCTCGTTTGTTAAGGTACAGCTTGTCATTCGCCGGGTATTAATTGGAGAAATCACTGAAAACTACCGATGAGAGCAGCCACTCTTTAGAATTCTCCCCCAGATAGCGACTAAATTCGACACACCTAAGCAGCTAGTGTCGAAAATCCTGACAGGACTCTAGTACCTCCCGGTTAGAGGAACTGCGGTGACAGTATTTGATGGTCTGAGCCATCTGAGCTGGTCAAAACGTGATTATCGTCAGTCCTGCATGCCATAGACGTTTTTAACATTTATTCCGAGAGACCCTTGACGTTGTAGCACGTCCAGGCGAAAAACCTATATCGTCCCGAAGTTCACGCCAAACCAGAGAATAGAGAGGATATGGAAAGGAATCTTAACGAAAGTTCCTTTAATCTTCGAGAGGCGGTAGTTACCCCGTCGCCAAATTGAAACCATGTCATCTTAATACTTTCACTTAGCAATAGACACAGAGTGAAACAAGATTCATGGATTTCTGCATCGGAATGAATCTTGTTTCATTCTTGAAAAAGTCTTCTTAGAATAAAAATTGTACCAAAAATGGAAAACTATTGAATTCTATTGCATGCCTTAGTGAAAGAAAGCACTTCTGAGAAAGGAATAACTGCCAAAAGATAGATAATAATAAAAATACCGTCGGCTACCTTTCTTACCACCATTCGTTACAAACTCTAAAATATTTACATGTTTAATGTACACAACGTATCAAACTGAAATGTGTACAAGAACCGGTTGGTTACTACACACACAATTCTCAAACAAAAATCTGGTAATAACGTACGCCATATAACCAGAACTCAGCAATGGAGACGAACCAACAGCGGCGGCCTGTCAGGCACCTAGGGTACAAGCACATAGCCTTTAGCACTGTAATACTTAGTAACTGAAGGTAGACACGGTGCAGGTGTTCTAGTTGAACCAGCAGTTTATTCGGTTTCATAGCATGTATTTAGTGCGTGGAATGCTTTGAAGTTTCCATTCTGTACACTATCTATTCCGTGGCGAAACTCCACCTGAGCCCAGCACTTGTTCTGCAGATCGTCGCCGCCGTCCTGGCAGTCGCCACCGCCTTCCACGGTGGCCGGCGGTTCGGGTTCGGAGATCGCTTCGAGAGCAGGCCGTTCTACGGCCAGCACCTGCATCGCCGCCCGTTCGCTCCCCTTACGCCGCCCCCCTCCGCAGCCACCGCCACCGGGGCTCCGCCGGCGCCCACAGCCACCGCCACCGGGGCCCCGCCGGCGCCCACCACTCTGCCCGACGAAGCTCCCACCACCACCACAACGCCCACGCAGACAGAGACGGCTTCGACGTAGAGAGGAGCCTGGACATGCCTCTGTATCAAAACCACCTCATTATTGTCAAGTTTTCTATACAATAGAGAACTTAAGGGGAGTCAAATGTCCTTAATTTCCTCTATTAAATTCAGTTATGTTGTCTCGAAATATAATCGATATATTTTCTTGAGATTTAATTATGGTTAAAAACTTTGTTTTACATACCTTGAAACGGACACATATAGTGTTTGCGTTCATACCATTTTATAACAAATATAATGTATGTCAAACATTTTATTCAAAAAAACTATCTTTGTGATAGTATATTTTGATAATTTGTAAATGAACTTAATGAAAATGGTAGAGAACATTAGCTGTTCTTATTGCAAACTATTCTACTAATGTCAAAATTATAGCTTCTGTAGTTTCCGAAAAAAAGGAACATTTATTAAAAAAATAAGTATACAAATTCAACCAAAAAACATCACTACAAACCAAAACTCGCGAAAATACATAGAGTAAAAATCTAAATTGGTTCTGCAATCTCTGAAATGAAACCGCAGCCTGCTCGATGAATCAGTTACAGCTCCTTAAAAATTGCATTTCAAACTTGTCAGTCATTGTGACAAGTGCCGACGTATAAACAATTTCACATAAACGTATGCTGTTTTGTAAGTACTGCATAAATTATGAATAAAAAGGTTAGAAACTCCTAATTTTTACATAGAATTGAAAACAAAATGTCAATTTTTTTGATATTTATCTTGGTTCTCCTAAGGAAGGAACCAAAGTGAATGTCCAGAAAACCAGAGACGTATTCCTCTGCCAAGACAGTTGATTAGTCGCGCTTCTGCGCAGAACGATTAATATATTTTTGTTAATGGCTCCCGTAAAGGCATCATTGGGGGACATGAATATCGTGGTAAACGTTTGCATCTCACCCTTATGATTCAATTTCAAAATAAACATAATATTTACCACAAAAATAGTGTATAGTATAAAGTGACTTAAAGAAGTAATTTTACACAAATATCATGGCAAATAGCTCGATTTCAATTACTTGTCGTGACACACTACATTTTCATCTAGCACTCACATTGCATTAAGAATTGTCGATGCCATATACAAATGGAAAAACTGTAAACGTAAGAACAATTAATGAAGCAGCAATTGACGGCTTGGGCACAAAATTGTTGTATTGCCAGCATTAACCAGGCACTAGGTTCACTTTGGTCTCTTCTTAGACCAAAGTCTCTGTGAGTTACTTCCTTATGGAACTGAAGGTGATACACTAAATAATCAATGGTGTAAAATTGTAAATAAAAGAAGATTTAAATGAAATATATTTAAATAAATAAGAAACTTTCATTGAGATCAAATGTACTATCTGTATACTACCAAAACAATATATACTACCAAAACAATATCATGACAATCAAATTCCAAACAATACCAAAACCTCATAATTCATAAGTTTTTAAATAAGCCCAGCGGCTATTGTACTATTGATAAGTAAATTACATATCTCCATAGCATTCTCAATCAAGATTTATTCACCAGAAATAAGAAAAGTACTCTTTGTACTAAATTATTCATTTTTTATTGTTTTCCCACAACTTTAAATTTCCTGACTTGCGAGGTTTTAAAAATAACCATTTCAATTCTAAATCTAAAATAATTAAAAATAAACAAAGAAAACTGAGAAAATGTACAAGAACATTAATAAAATGTGCTTACACACATACACAAAAATCATACATTCAAAACGTGTACTACATATACAAATTGCAAAATATACAAACGTCTAACCTAGGAATATTGTAACCTTAAGAGAAAAGATAGTATTAAGTTTAAATTAACAAAACAGTTGTTACAAATCATGTACCTATATTTATGTCCAACAGAATATAGCTACGCAAGGAAGAGAAGATAAAAGAAAAAAAACATTTCAAGTTGTGTTAGCTATATCAAATTTGTTACAATGCTTTAAAATAAAAATATTGATGAGTGTAACAAGAAATGAGGTAGCTAACATTGCACATATTAACTATAATCATACCTTCAATATTAATTTTTTTGTTAACCATGTCAGAGCATTGTTTTATCTTTCACTGTAATTGGAGTTTTCACCTAAACAATTGTCTTTGTTACCAGAAATATGTTTTCTTTTACGAAGTACATGGTTGGCCAGCTTCCTTTCCAACACTCAGCTAATCGTAAATATGAGGTGTTGAGAAGTAATGCCACATCAATGGACCACATATTACATCTGCTCACCAATCAGCATGTGCATTTACCTTCATTATATGTTGTGATGTATAAAGTATTCTCAATTTATTTTCTAAATATTGAGTGTTAATTTTGTGTCACATAGTATGTGTAGTATGTGTAAGTAAAATTGTGTTTATGTATGTTTTCAATAATATAAGGCTTATTGATCTTAAGAATGTACTATATGCCTCAAGTTTTCAACAACATCGAGAAACAAATAATTCAAACTTGAAGAAGTCCCATGAAGAAGCTGCTACCATTATTACATTTATGGTCAAAAGAACTGTTTTTCAACGCATTATTTCTCTGTTGGTAGAAAAGTTCACTCGAGAAGAAGCTTGAATTTCAGTGTTTTAAATTCAAAATAATATTTATTTTACAAATAATAATTTTATAGACAATTCATGGAAGACATAAATAGAATATTTCACTTGTTAGAAATAAAAAAGGAAATTATTACTTTTGGTATAAATGTTGATTTTAATATATTCAGTGAATGTTTATATTATCATACGCCATACATTTTTCTTGTATACATTACAGGTACAAATTAACAAAAAATAATTCATTTGTTATTACATTACAATATTTTATTTCGGCAAATTAGCATCTGAGAGAACTAAGTAGATTAAAATATATAGTTTCTAACACGAAATTTGTACGGGCTTCCTAATTTCTAACCCCTTTGCCCAAAATATTATTCAATTTTGCGCTTGCAAGGAGTATACGACAGAAAAGTTTGGGCCCACAATGCTCCGCGACTAGTATCAACCTCTCATTTTCAGCACGAAAACTCGATTAACTTCATCGAGTTTATTTATTCCATGGTGAAACAAATGCACATGTAAACGCGATTATATTGCTAGTTTAATTTTAATCGCGATTACTTAAACACTATTAGCGAGATACTTAAACGAGTTTGGTGAAACCAGCCCATAACCGTCTCCTATATTATTTCAGTAGTATACCTTTCCGTTGCGGCTCTCACACGCCACCTATTTTTATAAACGAGATCTCTAACGAAAGAGAATTTCACGAAAACGTGGCGTATTGCATTTTGACTACAAAAATGTAAAGGATTTGTTGAAAAAAACGCATCTAAATATTAATTTCAAATGCAACCCGCATCACAAGACCACACGTCGAGATCTATATGGTTAAATAACTCTTAAACTAAGCGTTTTTGGGCCTTAAAACTACAATTTTCAAGCCAACGGCCTCAAAGAAACGTTCCTCATACCATAAACTACAAGAGTAGATATTCCTGGACATTCAATTAAATTTTTGGTTCGGCGCTTCAATACCACCAATGCCACCTATGTATTTCAACCCTCGTTGCTGGTAGCCATTTTTGTGACGACACCCTTAGAAGGCTTAGATTCCTCAATCTTATATTTACGCTTTCTGTATACACAGTGGTTTGTGCAGTCTGGCAAGATTTATTTGCATAATCATTCATTCAAGATTTGCTCTCCAGCAACAATTAGAAGTACTATTATAGCTGCTTGATACCTATGAAGATTGTTTCTATTGCGTGTAGTGAAACCATTCAATTTTACGTTTTGCCGTGATCTGTAAGTGCTGTGTACCTAATTGTAGAGGGATGTGGGTGTACAGTGAAGAGTGAAGACTGTGTTTGTGTTTTATCTGTACCAGTATTTCATTATCATTCGATGAAATTTTCACGTCAGCAGGTTCAGACACGTAGCTTTCTCAAAAGTAAAAAGCTATTATTTTTATCACGAAAATCTAAAAGCTAACTGCTAAAGATAATAAATAATTACTTCAAATGTTGGCTTTAAAGAAATGTGAATTGTTCCAAGAAAACTCTTCATGATACTGAATACATCTTTAATGAAAATTTCTTTTAAACATTAATTGCATTGTTTTTATTTTTATGTGATATTGTGTTAGTACATTGCAAATTACCTTGATACATTTTTAAATAAATAAACACATTTCATTAACTACTATACCTCTTAGAATAGAAATAGAAGAATAGGAATTAGTGTGGGATTTAACATGCGAGAGTTCTCGCACGGGTGGGCGAAGGTAGTAGGGGAAAACTTGTGCTATGGCACAAACAAAGAATAAACTTTTTAAATTAGCTAAGGTAAAATAGCTGAAAATAAATGAAAAACAAAAATCAAAACGCATTAGCCTACAAGACAACGTAGATTAATTTAAAAAAGCCACTAAATTTAAAATTATAGAAAGAATAGCGTGTCACTCGACAACTGCCAAAGATCGAGAAACACTTTTATTTATTTTTATTTTTTTTGTCAAAATAACAGTAAAAACTGTATATGACGTGAGGAGAAAGAAATTTATCTGCGCACATTTTCTTGAGGGCCAGAATTTTATTTTAAAAAAAACCGAAAACGAAAAAATTAATTTAGAAAATAATTATTTTAGAAAAATAAAGATATTTGAAAAATGTTTTTTCCCGAGTTATAGAAAATCAATTTCAACTGTAAATGAACTACAAGCAAAAGAAGTGCTCAACAAAACGTGCGCACAGTGAAGCTACATTTACGTCCAGAAGCAAAACAAGGGGCCATCTCAGCATTTGCTCCATGGATCAGGGAAACTGGACAAAAACCTGATCGAGATGGGGTCCAAATGCACGATTTAAATTTAGGTGTTATCTGGAAGTGTGTACATCAATGCCCAATTGAAAACTCGTATTGTAGATGATATTAAACTCAAGGTGTCGGTTCGTTAAGATATTCAATACGAAAACATCGTTTGAGCAACATTCCCATGTACCGAAGAGAAGTGTAAGCCTACTAAATGGTTTCTAATGGTAACGATTGATATTTAGTACTCAAAGGTGAAAATATTAGTTTTATTATTTTTTGACTCGAAATTGCTTTTCTTGAGGTAGATAAGAACACAGAAAATAATCCAATACTTTTTAGTAAACAAATAATTTTTCAATTTTCGCACCTCAGCAAGCTGGCACCTTGACTCTCCAACCCCCCTCTTCCTCATAACAAATCAAGGGAAGTGAAATAACATTGCAAATAGTAGGGTGGTACTTGCCCGATCCGGTATTTTTGCACTACTTTACTTGGCTTTCTCAAGAGTAAAAACCTTTTCTATTATTTCTGTGGCTACCAAGGAAAGTGAAAAGCAAACTGTCAAGGAAGATTGAATAATTTCTTCAAATGTTTTTAAATAAAAATGTATTGTTCCAAGAACATATCTCTATAATGCTGAATAAACCTTTATTGAAAATGTGTTTCCAATACTAGTTGCATTGTTATTTTTGTTTGATATTGGGTAAATATTTATTCATTTGTAAAAAAATAAACACTTTTCACTAACATCTTTCCTTCTTCATGGAAAGGAGAGACAAATGGATAGGGAAAGGGTGGGGTTTAGCATGCGAGAGTTCTCGCACAAGTACGCTAGTAAATTATAAACTCAGTATCGCAAACCATCACAACTGGATATCGATGGTTCGTAATTCCAAGAATATTCAATTATATTATCTCTGTAAAACAAGATGGAAATAAAAATTTAATATTATTAATATTACTATTATTATGGCCGAATGACGTTAGTGCGTCGTAAGCAGTGTCGCACTGAGTATGATAATTCAATCGGCACGCGCTTTATGAGAAAGGACGGAATATCACAATCAAATACTGGCTTTTTTCAGTGAAAATCATAACTGTTATATTGTTTTTAGATTTTTTCGGGTATCCGAGTGTCTAACAAAACCACAGCAGTTTCTTACATATCCAAAGCTTGCATAATTTTCATTCAATTTCTGCACGCATAGTTAACCCTTAATTTGGACAATACTGAAACAATTAAAATAAAGCAAACTTATTTTTATATAGAAAAATCACATCTCTGAAAATGCAACACTACTGGAATATTATATCTAGTGAAATGTATCGTTGCCTCTGTTGGGAAGGAGTAGCGTGCTCAAAGGAGCTGGCCTTGGGGGAAATGCAAAACCAGAATTACTTCTTACGTGAGAGAGTTTTGCCTTCTCGCACGGCTGAGCAGATCTCAGAATACAGAAATCTTTTATACTGTAGATAGTTAAAGAAAATCTGATCATCCAACGCAGAGATTTGTGGAAGTAAATGAATTCACAAAATAGAACACTAGCAAGTGAGTGGTTTAATAATTCCTCGAGAGTGAGTTTTCAAAGATCTGTGTTCACATCTTACCAATCTACAAGATATTTGGTGAAAGGCGCGCGATGTACTACACGTTAAATTGATATAAATGGCCAATTACAAATAATCTTCCACAATATAATTTTTTATACAAATATAGTTTAACACAAACCAATATTTTTTATTGTGGAAAATTATTTCTATTTACCCATCCATAAGGATTTCTGTGGTATTCACGGAGTTCAATAGATGTGAATCACCTCGAAGAGCAGGCAACGATTTTAACATTAGTCAAAAATGTTGTGTTTAACATACTGCCACATCCTGGTTCGCAGGTCTCACGTCTGCTATCAATCCCTGCTCCCAGTTCAGAAGCTACCATGTTTAAGCATGTAACTGCTGACTGAAATACCAGCTACGAGTGTCATTTTAATGTCAGATTCTCATTCCACATTCCATTGAATACTCCCCAAACACAGAGTAAATAATTTAACGATGATGATAATAATAATAATAATAATAATAATAATAATAATAATAATACGTAATTTGAGCATGGCTTGGATTGACTACCAAAAGGCCTTTGATAGTGTACCACACGATTAAAGACCCTGGAGATCTATCGATTTCATCCCAGACTTATTGAATTTTGCAAGGCTAATATGAAGTCGTGGAGTACCAGGTTAATAATCCACAGCGGAAAGGAAGCAGTAGAAACCAGAAGTATTCAAATCAATAGGGGCATTTTTCAAGCAGATTCACTATCCCCTCTGCTGTTTTGGATTAGTTTGATCCCACTATCTAGCCAGTTGTCGCAAGTTGACTTTGGTTACAAGCTCCATGTTGATGAAAGGCCAGTATCACATTTATTTTACATAGATAAACTTAAAGTGTTTGCTAAGAATGAAGCGATTCTCTCCCAATTGCTGTCTGTCGTGAATGGCTTTAGCAATGACATCTGCATGAAGTTTGGTCTTGACAAGTGTGCAAAAATCAACTTGAAGAGAAGCAAACTGACAACGTCAGAGAACATTGAAGTTGATGTGCACACTGTGATTCAAGATTCTGAGCTAGGTAAAACTTACAAATATCTGGGCATTGAAGAATGTGAAACCATCTTGAACGACACAATGAAAAAGAGAATTCGTAAGGAGTATTACAGGAGAGTGAGACTTGTCCTGCAGTCCGCTCTGAATCCCAGGAATAAAATATCTGCAACAGGTAGTTTGGCGGTGCCTGTAGCCGAATACAGTTTTGGACTGGACTGAGAAAGAAATTCGCATCATGGATCGAAAAAACAGAAAACTGCTAACAATCCATCATGTCGCCCACCCTCGAGCTGATGTACATCAACTTTATGTGTCACGTAAGGAAGGAAGAAGAGGCCTCAGACAAATTGAGGCCTCCTGGCACAACGCAATAGTCGGGATGGGGAAGTATGTAGTCAGCCATCAAGATGACCCTCTAATGAGGCAGGTCATGAAATCTGACCGAAGAATGGGAAACTGAGTCATTGTTAGTGTAGCAAGAAGCATTGCAAAGAAAGCTATGCAAGGCACGCAGAATGACAGAGACACTGGACTTCTGATGCTGCTTAAAATGAAATGTGAGACGCAATAAGTGTTAAAGAAATCGTGGAGAGACAAACCACTCCACGGACAATATTTGAAACGAATGGACAGAGCACAGATCAATAAACATCAATCATTTATGTGGCTTAAAAGGGAAAGAATGAAGCCAGAATCAGAAGCACTTGTAATAGCTGCCCAAGATCAGGCGTTGAGAACACGATATTATGATAAAGCGGTTCTCAAAATTTCCCAAGATGATAAATACCGCATTTGCCAGAAACACGTAGAAACCATTGATCATGTTGTCTCAGCTTGTCCAATCCTAGCAAAGACCGAATACTTGAAAAGACACGACAAGGTGTGTAGCTACCTCCACTTCAAACTGATCGCACGATAGCGGCAAAGAAACCGTATATAGTTATCCGGGATTTGGAGAAAAAATCGTGTTTACTTGTCGATGTTGCTGTACCTTGCGATCAAAACGTCGTTACCCATGAGGTAGAGAAACGTCTTAAATACAAGAGTTTGGAAATCGGGATCAGCCGAATGTGAGGCGTGAAAGCACAGGTCGTCCCGTTAGTTATCGGAGCTCTTGGACTTGTTCCGCAAAATCAGTGTAAGAACTTGTCTTAACTCCCAGGTAATTCAAAAGACTGGGAAGTGCAAGAAATCGCCCACATTTTGCGCAAAGTATTGTAGAGGCACACAGTCCCTAGATTTTTTTTCCTTAGATAGCTGGTTGCAACCTGGAGTAGATTTTATATTCAGCTGACCCATAACATCTTTAGTCGTGATATATAATAATAATAATAATAATAATAATAATAATAATAATAATAATAATAATAATAATAATAATAATAACAATAAACAACTGTTGAAGTTCTAATTATACTCTCACCGTGACTGCGCGTATTGTGGTGGTGGTAATTGTGATGCTGATGGTTACGGTGATCGTAATGGTTCTGGTGGTGGTGTTGATTGTGATAGTGATGGTGACTGACAGTATGGGGACGATGATGGTGGTGGTGGTGGCGATGGAAGTAATTGAAGGGGGGAGGAGGCGGGGACGGAGGTAGAGACGGAAGCGGCGACGGCCACACGGACGCAATGACTATGGATGGCGATGGCAAAGCACAAGGTGAACCGGTGGCATCTCCGCCCGGACCTGCACGTGCCGATTGAGCAGTTTCCGTACGCGTAGCGCCTGGACTAGTCACCGGCGAAGGTCCCCGAAGGTTGCGAAGTTACTCTCAATCAACACAGGTAAATGCACTGGCTTTCCGCTTCAGAGGTTATTTTCTTTTAATTTAATGACATAATTAGATCATGCAGGTGTATGTTATGGTGTCACTTCAGACCTTTAACTTACGCCGAAAACCTTATTCGAAAATACTTAGCAAATGAAAAGCGATCGCAAAGAAACGTAGCTATTTATGTACCAAGGGCGTTATAAGAGTTCTAATGATCGAGTGGTGAGAAAAATTCGGTGGGTCTTTGGACCGAGGCATTTTTGTCGTCCGTGGTCATTAGAACCAGTTAACGCTCGTGGTACATGGTATATTATTTTATTTTTACGTAATTTTAATTATTTAAATTTACTTATTTACTAATTAACCAGTTGTTAACTGGATTGTTTGTCTTTTCATATAATTCCCTCACATAATTCCCCCCTTAAGAGAATATGCGGCATCATTCAACTGTTTTCACATTTCCTTCGTGACCACGATACTCTCGATCCAGGTAAGTTATGCAAAGACTATAGAACTCCGTATCAAAGACAATAACAGGCAATAACGTATCAGTAACTAATGGTGCTACAACAGCACATACTTTCCCGCGTTATTGGAAACAGCTACGTAGTACTGAAATATTGCACTCTTTGCGCTACTAACATCTTAACTATTATTTTAAAACGTCCAATTCAACCTAGAAACGAAAAATTCACTGTTTCCATTGCAGAGTTGTCAAAACTATGTGAATTCTACAACTGCATAAAAATATAATACAACAGTTTTGTAAACTTATAATGGAAAAAGAAGCCTGATAGCATACGGCTACATAAAGACACAACAACGACACGTAATTCACAGAAATTTGCAACAGAGGAATGGATTTCCATTGTTGCATTCCCTGCATTGTCAATACTCCCTTAAAGAGCTAACAATTTTTACTTCAAATATTTGAAAGCAAACAATTTCTAAAAAAAATAATGTATTAACGTATAACAAAAGGTCGAATGTAAAAACGAACAAATAAATAATACACAAAATTGCAAATTCTAATTTACGACGCATCCAGTGGAAAGATTAATTTTAGAATATTAAAGAACACTAAAACCTCGTCCTAAGTGGCAATTTTCTTTTAAACATTTGTAGTAGTTTTTAAGAAAATGTCGTGAAAGCGCAACTAAAATTGCGAAATTTGAAGCTCTTTTCCACAGAAAAGTTTTGAGTTTTCGAAAAACTTCATTTGAAGTCATCTGAAGCACAAATATAAATATCTCACTCACAAATATAAAAATCATTACAAATTGCCGGTAATGTGCATATTAAAGATGTGAGAGATCTTTAAAAAAATTAGATTTGTGTAACTTTTGAAAAAAACAAAAAAATACCTCAAACTGAACTTTACATAATATTAAAGAGTGCAATTAGCACTAGTACGTCAGGAAAATCTCTCCGCATTGGGTCGAGTCAGGGCCTCCTATTAAGCATTTCATTTATGTTGGTAGCAAATAGATTTCTGGGAAACAAATGAAGGGGACAACACTTCCAGCATCTGTTATAATAGTGGTGAGTGCGGTATTTACGTTTCCTTTTGTTACACGCTGCTACCAACATAATTGTTTTTGCAAGCCCTAAGGTGCCACGGCTGAGAGACTTTCATGGCGAGCTATATTTGCAAAACATGTGAATATTTATCATAGACTGACGCTAATACTCAGAACTTCAATGTATAGGGATGGCTATTGGAGTTGGTGAAAAGATTGCGAAAGGCGACTCGTGACGTAAAACTTGACCTTAAGTTTCAATAAATGAGTAGAAGCGCTTGCCGTAACTAAATATAAAACTTATTTTCTATACATCATAAGTGATAGCTTTAGTACTGTATAGAACAAGCACCATTTTTCGCATCCGATAAGCTCAAAAGCTTTGCCACTATCTGCTATCATTCGGACGTCACGAACTTAGCACTCTTTAAAAACAGAAGCATTCAGCGCACAACCTCCTTCTTGGAAAACGTTCCTCATGAAGACAACATTGCTGGTAAGTCAAGAGATATTTTTTTTTAATGATGTGGAGTTTCCTCAATTTGAGATGTTGATTCTCTTCCCATTTAAAACAGCACGAATGCTGTTGTCACAGAAGTAAAATATATTCCAAGACAGTTCTTGAAATAATCAGGCAAAATAGTTGTATTAGTTTACTCAGAGAAAAAAGTATTGTTATCGGGTGTTTCTTGTGAGTTTTAGTCTTCGCTAAAATCTTTTTCATCTAATTAATTCTATCAAATTTTAAATTTATGAAATTCGAAAAATTTATTCTTGGGCAAACAGAAAGTTAACGTTCAAAATGTAAACCTATTTTATTGCAATATTTTTAGAATACGAGTTTTGAAAATAACATGGATTCTGAGATATAGAAAACCATCTGCATCTGATCGCACATTTATTTAATGTGAAACAATTCTAAGAAGTTGACAAAACCGCTAATATTGCTTGAAGTTTTGCAGGAGCAAACTAACACATATTTCTCTCAATAACAGAGATTTGTTTTCTCCAGGTCGTGGCTCTTCTTATGACCGCCATCGCAGCGTACCCCCCTCCGTTCAGGGGCCTCGGCAACCCGGTGGGCAGGTCGTTCGGAATGGGAGCTTCCCCGCTTCCCCCTTGGCCAGGGGCGCCTCGTTATGCACGGAGAAACGGCACCGCCGCGGGATGACAGACAGACCTTTCTTCGATGACGGGCCTTGCTTCGATGGCGGGCCGCCTAGCCTCCGGAAGGTGGGACGCACGTCCACAGCGTCACCGCTGCCCAAAGGGCCAACGCCCTGAAGAATTGTTTGTTTTCTTGTAATAAATGTTAATTCCAGGGCTCTTTTACTTTGTATTTGATAACATGATATGCAGCTAGTCCCTGTAAGGCAGTGGTGTCAAGGTCTTCTACTGGTGGCAGTGGCACGCGTCGTGGCACCGTAGCATGCCACGAGCTTCTTTGGGTCGGGAAAGGGAACTAGTATTAACTCCTCAGTTTTACAATAGGGATAGCGTTGTCTCTGGTGGCGGGGTGAATGAACTGCTTGGAGGGACGATTTTCGTCGTGGCACTCGTGCCATGGACTCCCGCTCGTGGCATCAACCTTGACAACACTGTTGTAAGGCGAACGGCTGAATACCCGATTTTCCCTGCCCAGAACCTTGGATTTTATTTGGAATATCACGGGATCCTTGTGATTTCAATCATTCGTATATGGACCAAAGATCACACACTACTATTTTAGAAATCCTGGTCAGAAGCATGGATTACATCTATTAATAGTAATTTATATTATAAGAGGATTGCATAGAGCATTCAAAAGGGAGAAAGATTAGAAAAGGGACCTAATTCCCCAAAGTGAATAAAGTTAAAGCCAGTCGTAAACAGTGTCTCTTAGATAATACCACTGCCATACACAAAACGTTCTTTTTAAACACACTCAAACATGTATTTTGATTGTTATTTTGGTTTTAAACACGTGAATTTATTTATTGATCTTTATTTTTTTTTAGTTTTAAACATGCGTACTCGCTTATTTAATTTTGGTTGGTGGCTATGGCTCTCGATATTTGCACTGCTTTCCCCATTTAGCAGGCAGCCAGAGTTGTAAATAGCTCCTCACACTTCAGTGAATGCAAGGAATGACTGAATGCATCATTTATTCACTACTGCCTTTTACTGCAATCCGTCTGTGATTTAAAAGGCAGCAAAAATGGAATTGTTTGACGTGGGAAAAAACTCTGATTAAGGTCGCACTTTAATGTGGTTTAAAAATAAATAATTTATAGTAATAATTATAAAACCATATTTTTTAGTTTCTCATTTATGTGGTGTAGAGAAAGTTACGTAATGCTGAAAAAAAGGATTTAGACAGAAATATACATTTAGGAGTACTTATTACCAGAAAATTGTCATTTTTGAAAGATTTTTTGTTTTTGTTTTTTGTCTCTATGCCCGCACGTCTTTCTTTGCGTTTGTCTGGGATCAATACTAGCGTTTAAACCGTTCACAGAATTTTCTCTAATATTTATATTTCCCGCTCGATCTAGTTGATTTCACAGTCCCTCAAGTTTGAAATATTCGTTGATGGGAAGTTTATAGTAAGCGTCTAGGACTTTCCTAAATTTTACGGCTTCAGTAATTTTCTAAATATATTTTTTTAAATAAAACTACTTTGGAAATGGGGGAAGTTTGAATATTCAGCTTTGCCCGTGTACCTGCATACGAGACGCGTGTCCTCTTAAGCAGCACATCTAACTCTCCTGAGGTCTGCATCCTCTTACTAGCCGACTTCCACCGCGTTTTGTTTACAAAGTTCCAACCGTAAATTTCTGCCCTTAAAATAGAAGTGGCGTGACCTGAGGTCTACGGACTGCACACCCTCGCGGCGCGGGCGAGGCGAGCGCGTCCTGCTAGCAGCGAGGGGCGCGGGGAGGCCCACGCCCACGGTGGGCCCTAACAGCATCCGAGCACGGGGCTGCGGTTTCGAAGCGAGCGAACCACAGCACACAGACAAAAAAATTCAATTAAAGAAATTAAGTAGAACAAAAGAAACGAATCAACTGTTTACTTTTTATTTAATAATGATTAAATTGACTTAATGAAAGTTTCTAATTAAAATTGTAACAATGTAACTTTGTACAAATGTATCCATATACTTGAAGGAAGAACATTGCAAATCCGGATTTTGCAGCATCACTTTTCTATGTAGCTTCATGAAGAATTGCATTTTTTAACGGATTTTTCGCTGTTTTGCACCATCATTTTATCAGCTGCAAATTGACTGAAGTTTAAAATATCGCCAAAAAACCTTGAAATCTTACAATCAATTATTCCATTTCACAAAGAATTAATTATTCGCTCTTTTATAAAGATGTTTGCGCATTTGATAACTGTTTCCTCATCCCTTTGCCTAATGGGCGCGTTTCGGTCTATTTCGAAGCCGCGCGCGGCGCGGGGCGAGGGGGAGGGGCGGGGAGCGAGGGCTGGTGGGGAGGCGGTAGTCACCCCGTCCCGCCGCAATGCAGATAAACGTGTCCGGCCGGTATGGAAATTCGCCCCCTCCATCCTCCAGAGCCGTGTATTTTTCACATGAGTACGAGCAATAATGTGCTTTAAATTGCGGCCGCGGTTCTACACTCCTATCTCAAAAAGTCGGCGGCGCATAATGGGCTTTTGTTTGATATTTCTTTCCTCCCGAAAGGCCTGTAACAGTGTTAAAACGAGAGATTTTTCTTGCACCCTCCGTGTGGTCATTATGCATTAACCCTAAAGATAGTCATCGGTGGGCCGGAGACCTTTACCTTTCCGCCAGTGCGGCAGTTACTTTTTTGCGGAGGGGTTGGCACCATGCCGGGGTGCGTATTGGCCACATACGAGGGTGAACGGCTGTCGTCGGCATAGTGACATTTTGGATGTGTATTGCAGAGGGAGAATAGCCGACCTCGAAAGATTCTTGAATATCCGGTTGACCTTAGGGTCACATCGAAAAAAATATCGCTGTAACCGACTTGTATTTCCAATAAGTAGTACCGGGAGATGCCACAGGGTATCAACTGATGTCACTGCAGTGCATCTGACAGGAAAGTCCTCGCTTTGAGTCCCGAGTGTGGCAAGAGTAGATAGCTGGGTCGAGTACAGTCGCTATCTCGAGGAGAATTCTAGCGGCCGGCTGTTCTGATCGGTATTTTTCCTTAGTTTCTCCGATCAGTACCAAGTGAATGCCGGAGCAGTACCCTAACAAACGGGCCAGGGCGATCTTTCCTTCTTCTTCCTTGTCCTATTCCATTATGTACACACACACACACACACACACACACACACACACTTACATGCACTTCACTGTTGCATGTGCCGGGAGACCAGTAAAGGTCATAGAGCTTGTCCCGGCAAGAGCGGTGCCCTGCTGGTGGGAGATACCTGGTTGAGAGAAAGCACGCTAGCTGACAGTAGGTCGGCGCTTGATCTCACCATTCAGCAACAACGCTAGCGCCAGATGAGAAAACATGCACCATACTTACGGAACTAATAGTCTTAGCGGTTGACGCACACGGAATCACTAATCAATCAATTCAGAGAGAAAACATTTCTTTTTTGTTGATATTTTAGACTTTGTATGGATGGAATTAACGACATAATTAAATGGCAAATTATTTTCTATATTAGAGACCTAGACGAAAGCTAAATTACAAAATGTTAGAAAAAAAGAAAATCAAGAAAAATCTTCCAAAGGTGTGACGCGTGAAATACTTTTGCGTTTCATAGAAGTGGCATTAAAGCACAAAATGACGAAATTACTATTATCACCTGATTTTCATCTTGCAGTAAGTGGGCCGTGAGGGAAAATTATCTCACTGAAAATTTTTGTTTTTATCATGCATAGAACTACGACAGAAACGCTGGAAAAGACATTTCAAATCAATTACTTAAACTATTATCGCTGTTTGAGATGGAGAATGTGTTTTTTGTATTTTCCCTAACAGACTGATAGACGACCATAAAGCTTCGGGTTATTCATAAAAATAAAGTAAGAAAGAATAGGACAGTTATCAGAGAAGGGCTGACCAAATCTTGACAGACAGAAAGAACGTGAGGTACATATGCGGACAACATGGAATACGTCATGAGAAGAATATTATCTGTTGGATAGATTGAACTGGATTTCTCTTTCCTCCTATCGCAGATATGTTCACGTTTTTGTTGACTTGTCGAGAACGATTAATATTTTGTTTACATGACTGAATAAGGTTTAGATGTGTACCTGATTTATTAGATTATAACAGGGAGAAAATATTTAAGGACTTGTATTTTTATTGTCAATTGGTTTTGCATGTTAGGTTCAAACTTTTAATTTCTCTCTACGGAATAGAGAGAGTTACGTGATGCTGCACCAAAACACGGCGAATTTTCGTCAGAAAAACTCTTATTACAGGGCCCTGGAAAAGGCATTTCAAATTTTGGATGAAACTGGATAAATCCAATTGCTAAATTTAGAAAAAGAATTCTTTCTGACATAGTGTAGCCAGAATCCATGTTTTGTGAGTCCATATGTGATCCAGAATCCATGTTTGATACCGAAAACTGGAATGATGGCATAACGTCTATCTGTCCGTCTGAACAATGCTAGCGGCTAAAAAGTTCAGGGGACTTTTTTCCAAAATTAATAATCCTCAATTGATCTGGCTGATGTCTTGGTCCCTTAAATTTGAATCCGATATTTTAATTTTGGGGGGCACTTTATGTGTAACCCCTAGGACACTTTCCAAATTTTCACAACAAGGGCTCCCTCGTTTTTTATTAAATTGTGTTGTAGGATAGCGTGAAGGACGTCTTAGAGAACGGTGCAAGTCTCATGTTTGTTGATAACTCTAATTTTTCTAAAATTGCAAACGTTCAAAATTTTTTCGAAGTCTTCCTGCATGTAAAATATTAAAGGTAGCAATTTCTCCCTTGGGAGAGTGTCTCCGTCAGTGGAAAACTGGAAAACTGAAGAGTTTAAAATTAGGTGTACTGATGGTATGGCGAGAGCCCTAAAATCATCATTATTTTTGTTCTGTAAACGTAAAATCCTTCAGTCGTTACAAGAAAAAGGACTGGGAATACACTGATTTGGAATCAGCAAAGCGGCCTGTGCCACATGGACCTGATCCCATATCAGTCTTCACCACACTCCCTGGAATTCCTGTGACCGATAGTGAGGATATACAGATTCTGAGGTGCAATTCAGAAGTTAGTAGTGGCGATGAATAAGATGAAAGTGCTACAAAAGAGCACTTCTCGCAATATAAACTCAGTGATTTAATACATGACCTCAGTTTACCAAACGAAGCAGCTGAACTTTTAGCATCCGGACTAAAAGAAAAATGTCTGACATTGGAAGCGAAAATCACACTTAACTGGTTACTGGTACAGCTTTGTCATTGTCGAGAACTTTTTGGGTAATCACAAAGTGGAAAATTATGCAGAACTGGTGCAAGACTTGCTTTTAAACTTTCAAAAGGGTCCCCCCGGATAAGATGGTAAAAAGTTCCCCTCAACCAAATTACATATTAGTAGTTACACTATAATTCTAACATAAAAATAATATTTTTGAAAGGTTTCTTAGCCTCCGTTCCACCACCCACACCCCTGTACAGCCAAAAACCTGTTTTTTTAATTTCATTTTTTTTCGACAACTTAACACTATTTTATCAGACTGAAAAAAATATGATAAATAAGAACACAACTTGGACTATCAGAAAAACATTTTTCAATTTTTTCTCAGGCCCAAATTCCAACACAAAAAAATATTTTCGAAAAAAAGTATCAAGAAATATTTTTACTGTGTCTTAGAAGCCTGAAATAGACTTGAAAAAAATGTCAAAGGTTCCTCTTAAAACACAAATTGTTGTGTATTTTTTTCAGATTTTTTCGATTGCTGGGCTGCAGGAAAAAAAATAAAAACCATTTTCCCGCCTTTAAAACACCTGGACTTTCAATATAGTTTGAAAATGACTGCAACAGTTCTGTGCATTTATTTTAGTGTTTATTGTACATTTGTATACATTGTTGTAGCACACAATAAAGGTTTGATTTTAGAATATACTTACAAAGTATCATTTTTAAAGCTTTCTAATCGTGTGCATAAGTAATCGTACGCTATGGAAAGACGATAGTTTTGGCAATTTATAAGAAACAATCGGCACAAGACCTTGTAAGTGTGATACTGGTGGATAAAGAATTACACCCCATCCTACATCAAACAGATTTTAGAAGAAAAAATAGAAGTTTACAGATTATGACATACAAAAAAAGATGATTGCAACACACATTATAATGGCAAATAACTCGGAAGCGATGCTTCCTAGGCCTTTTAAACAAGGTTTGCTTGTCTCATGGCGACACGACTTTTTTTTTAGAACAAGTAAATTCTAACAGACATGTTTTGGGGGACGGATAGATGACAAATGGGAAATGATAAGGGACATTTCGTGGGCAGGATAGATGGGGGACAGTGGGGAAGTGAAGGGGAACAGATTAGGCCCCGATTATGTTGTTGGGATGTTTTTTTCACAATACCACTTTTATGATCATCCTATTTTACAATTTTGCATATTAGTTCTTTTGGGTGTGCCTTTCCGTAGCACTGATGGACAGAAAAGAAAAGCCGATATCAATGTAAAATTAAATTGAAGGAAAATACTGAAATTATCTTTCACGATAAAATTAACGGGACTATTTTATTTTCTGCGAATTTTTATCTCAACGCTCAGCAATATTGGAATGAATTCTCTCGCACAGTATCGGGTCTATAATGCCGTAAACTACTTTTCGGGGGATGGGAGTTTGCAGTTGGGTGCTACATTAAATCAATTTTCAATTTTCGTACAATTATTATTTACAAAGTGCAGAGTTTTCGCACGTGTACAGATTGTACGAGTGTCTCCCTATTTATACGTATTCAAGAACAAATACTTAGGTAAAGAAAAAGACAACTTTTTCTCTAGTCTGAAACTTCTACAGACGTGAGATCACAGGCTGAGTTACTTTTTATCTGTCCGGGAGGCGCTGCGTTCTAGGCTCAGTTGTCAACGTTTTAGCTGCTTTTCTGTGGCCTTCCTCCTCAAGCAAGGTCGCACGTGCCTAGGACGCGGCAACTACCAAACTGCCAGGTGGTTGACTACAAATGTCTTAGTTTTTTTTTAAACTATGACCCAGCTATTAAAAAAGTATGAAAAAATTCACAAGCATTCTGAAATGAAGTTTTAAGATTATTGTCGTGCCAGTGTCTGTGTTCTAAGACAAGTAAAACAGTTCTTGTAAATCTGGGTCTAACCTCTTCCCCTTCATTTTTCCACATGTCCCCCAATTATCCCTCAAATATTACGGAATTATTATTTAATAAACTGCCAAACACTATTATCTTTCCTTATCGTATGATATTCTCATACAAAGGATTAGAAAGCTTTAAAAAATGATAATTTTTAAGTATATTCCAAAGTCAAAACTTTGTTGGGTGCTACAACAATGTGTACAAATGTATAATAAACACTAAAATAAATGCACAGAACTGTTGCAGTCATTTTCAAACTATATTGAAAGTCCAGGTGTTTTAAAGGCGGGAAAATGGTTTTTATTTCTTTTCCTGCAGCCCAGCAATCGAAAAAATCTGAAAAAATGCACAACAATTTGTGTTTTAAGAGGAACCTTTGACATTTTTTTCAAGTCTGTTACAGGCTTCTAAGACACATTAAAAAATTTTTCTTGATACTTTTTTTCGAAAATATTTTTTTGTGTTGGAATTTGGGCCTGAGAAAAAATTGAAAAATGTTTTTCTAATAGTCCAAGTTGTGTTCTTATTTATCATATTTTTTTCAGTCTGATAAAATAGTGTTAAGTTGTCGAAAAAAAATGAAATTAAAAAACACGTTTTTGGCTGTACAGGGGTGTGGGTGGTGGGACGGAGGCTAAGAAACCTTTCAAAAATATTATTTTTATGTTAGAATTATAGTGTAACCACTCATGTGTAATTTGGTTGAGGGGAACTTTTTACCATCTTATCCGGGGGGACCCTTTGGGTGCAATTATAAGCATTAAGGTCCACTATTTCCATTGCCTTCTAGACAAATTTCCAGAAAATCTTGGCAATATTTGTGAGGAACAAAGCTAGCGGTTCCATCAAGAAATAAAGGTAATAAAAGTTAAATGTCAGGGCAGATAAGATAGACACATAATGGCAGACTACTACTGAAGCCTTCAACGTGATTGTCCTGATTTGCTGCATAAAAGGATATCATACAATGTTTTTCAAACAATTAATTGTAATTTGTTTCAGACTGTAAATACGAATATATTTAATACATTAACATTACGTATTTAAACAGTATTTTGTGTAAATAGGCTATTTAGTTACAGTTATTTGAATTTTTTGGCAATTACACGAATAGCCTGTACTCAATAAAATAATATACTTGTATATTTTCGATGCGATTTTCATTATCTCAAAAACTAGAGCCAATAGACCACAACCAATGCCATATTTCGAATCTGTGCATTACTCATACCCTAAAATGACTTTAATCCTCCGGCGGGCGCGTAGCGGCACTCAGTGCCGCATTCTTACATTTTTGTTGATTTCGTGTAAATAATTGGTGTCTCACTATTGAGCTCATAGTTATTCTTCATTCATTATATTTTCAACCGGATGACATCCAAATCACGATTTCAGATAGTGCCGATCGACCGTTATTCATTAGTAATTCAAACTCTGCAACGGTTGCGGCACTCCGTACCGCACGCGCTTTGTCATGTAAGTATAATATTTGCGTATTTTGTCCGTTAGAATACTTACTGCTGTTTTGTTATTGAGCTTTATGATACAGATTTTGGAGTACTAACTACTAATTCAAATTTAAATGCGTTGTTTCTGAAGAAACGTTAGAAGGCACCGTTAAACGTTTGCACTAACGGTGTAAGATCTGTTTGCACCGTATTCATTCCCCTTCATGTAACACGTACAATGTCACGGAAGGAGCGAGTGTTGGATCAGATTCTTATTAATATTGTTATTTAGTTGGCTACTTAGGTATTATGAAATAAAACGTATAAAACATAAATAAAGAATATTTCCCTCACATTCAATAACAAAAATAATAATTATTGACGCGAAAATCGAAGTTGATAAATGCGGCACGGAGTGCCGCACGCGCCTGCTGGTGGGAAATGATGAGACGCGTCCGCCGGAGAGTGAAATTGTTTGGCACGAAAACGAATGTTGGTTGACCAATGTAAATTTATTTTTAAACACAGTAACTAACACATATACGAGCACAAAAACAACTAAGATCACTGACATTCATTGTTATTTCTTAAGAGATGGTTTAAAATGTGATAGGGGATTAGAAATATGCCTCAATGTTCTCTGAACTAAACGATAAAATAAATTTTATTACTTTATTAGACAAAATAAAACCCCTTTGTAAATATTTACTGAGTAATTTTACGAAATAAATACAATAGGCATTGAATAAAAATGCAGAACCGTCATAAAAATAAAAGTAATGAAACTCACACAAATGGTCTCAAAGTTTTTCAAGTAAAATACAGTTCACTTCTCCCGAATTCAACGTACGTAATTCACTAAAAATAGGAATATGACCACAAGAAACTGGTATTTCTGTTTTATAGATCTATTTACCTAACAGCAAGAACTTGCGACGAGAAACATGAAACTTGAGGGATTGCCTGTAATGAAAGCGCCCTTGTTATTGCAAGGTCCGTCGTTAGAGGCAATGTGAGAAGTAACAATTCTCATTCTCTTATAAAGCATAGGCTCACTGAGATCAAAGACGTGATACTGAAAACACGACGTGATACAATAAATGATAAGAACAGGCACTACTCAACTCCAAGAAGGTGTGTCCAGAGTCAAAGTTACGGCCATGAACGTCCCTCTCACGATTTGAATTTTGCGCCTCCAAAGCTTATTTTCTAGGATGAGAATCAACACAATCACTTTGAAAGCCTAATTTATACTTAAGTTATGTATAAATATAGCCATAATATTAGTTCTCACTTCCATTATGTAGAGGAGGAAACAACAGAATAACAATTCGTTTATTTAGGCATTATAGTATTATCTCTTAAAAGTTTACTTTTCTGTTTTTTCTAAGGCCAATTTGTTAGTAATATGGTCTACATTAACAATTTTTGCAATGTCATACTCAATCGTCAATGAGATTACTCAAACGTTCTTGGCCAATCTGCGACAGTAAATATGTTTTTTATTAATTTAATTTTGCTGGAAGATCATTCACAGCTGGCAGGAGTCACAGGTGGCCTCAATGCTAGGCGAAGTGCAATGCCTATGTTGGAATAACTGGTAACTAAGCCATATTTTTCATGGCATTTAAGACTTGCAATGTAATCTGCATTTTTAAAATCAGGCAATAATGATTTTATTTGGTGTGTCTTTATTTTATTTTATTTATTTATTTGCGGCGAGGCTCAGGCCATTTTGCCTGCTCTTCCGATTTAGCCTTCTCTTCCGAAGAGTGTGTGTAGCTTTCAAACTCTAAACACAATTCGTTGGCCTTTCAATCATCTTTGTATTTTATTGCGAGTTTAGTTGCGTATTTCTTTAGTTCTTATGTGGAGGTTTTGTGTAACGAAGCTCCTGAAATCAAACCAAAATCAGAAGCTACGGCAGCTAAACTTTGAAATCTCCATCCCATATGCTAGATAAGTGAGTCTAGTGCTTACAGTAAAGGTGAATTTTAAACTTTTGAAGTGGAGTTATTATGACCGCATTACCCTAGGCCGTTTCGTCGAACATTGTTCTTTTAACCATTCGTTTACGCTTTTCAGAAAATTCCACTTCGATTGACAGATCGTTAGCTAACGTTTTTGTTGACTCATCACACATCTCTATTTGATTTATTTCTGAAATCATTAAAAAATCCACAAAGCCCAGCAAGTGTTAGGTGCAACCTCAACGGAAACTCTTTAACTCTTAACTTCTCTTTAAAATGTGATTAACGTCAATACTTCTAAAAATATGATCCCATACGAGCAGTAAACAAATCAATTCGAAATTAATCATTTTTAAAATAATTTTACCTGGAGATATAGAATCAGCTAGTCCTTCTTTCATTATTTCCTTCTGCAATGGTACTGTATGTAATGTTTTGATTATTAGCAGTAGTTGAGTATACAATGCGTGAATTGAATTACATTTTGATGACCATCTCGTATCAGAATGACCCTTCAAAGTTAATTTTAAATTTGATAAAACTTGGCAACGTACAATCTCTCCGGAAAAATAATTAAAAATATTTTTCAATCTGTCGTGAAACGTAGTAATTTCTAGTCTTACAAAAGACGCATGAACTCCAACTAAATTTAGTAAGTGAACACTATACGGTAAAGATCTGGTATGTTCATTCAGTTGTAAGATTCGCGCTTGAACACCGTGATATTTACCTGCCATGTTACCACCTTTGTCATACGAATGTTTCCTACATTCTGAAAGTTTAAGATTAACTCGGCTTACTACATTTATAATTCCATCTGTAAGTCCACTGCTGTTTTTATCAGTTTTTATAAAAGCTGAAAAAACTTCCTTCAACGGTACACTTTTCATTATTTGTATAAGACAACGTGCAATTTCTGACATTTGGTCTTGGTGGCTGTTATTTCGAGTAGAATTAAATGAGATGATATATTTTGCTTGCAGGATTTTCGCCACAATTTTAATTTTCACTATTGATACTTGTGCAAAAGGGATTTCGTTTTGTGAAGACGAAAGGCATTCTTTTGTAATAGAATACACGTGAATAGCGTTTGGCCTAGTTTTGGGGTCTCCTGTTACCGAAAAAGTGTTTTTTTTCAAAACGTCCGTCTGACTGTCTGTCTGTCGGTCCGTCTCCAAAAAGATGGACGAAACGTTGGCATGTACGCGGCGCGACGTCACCCAGACAACCAAGATCTCAAACGTTCTAAATGTTTGTACCGTATTAATTTGATACAGTCCTGAAAAAAACAACAACTGCGTTTTGAAACTCCAGCACCGAACTCTTCGTCTGCGACCACGATTACCGCCTAAACTTCTTACGATTACCGCCTAAGATTCTTTCCAAATTGAAGAACCTCTCTCCATCTGGGTCGAATGGAGGAGTTGCAATTTAAAATTTCCTTCAAAATATGGGGGTACTTTACATGAAGCCCCCGGACATTTTCAAAATTTTCTCAAAAACGGTTCCAATTTTTTAAATTTCTTAAAAGAATAGAGCAAAATACGCTTATAAAGGTGGCATAGGTTCGATTTTCATGGTTAACTCTATATTTTTGAAAATTGCAAACGTTTCAATTTCTTTCAGCGTCTTCCTACAACTGCAAAATTGAAAGTAGATTCGTTTAAGAAAATAGTTTTCCTCATATATAGTGCTTTCATTAAGGTCATGTACATTTGTTTTAAAATTTTCGTAGTTTTAGCTGTGCAATATTAAAAAATAACAAAAACGAGATTTTCTCAAAAACGGCTCCAAATTTTTTCTTTAAGCTTTTGGAAGGGAGAATGCTAAATGCACTCTCTAAGATGGCATAAACGCGATATTGCTTTATTCTTTGTTGTAGTTGTTGTTTTTAAAAATTACAAAAATGTGTTTTTGACTTCTCTCTCACGTCGGTAATATTTACATTAGCGGCGAATAGGTCACATTATTGCAGTTATGAGTACATATGTTTTAAATAATGACATATGAAGTTCCTCGGAAGCTCAACCGTTTTTTGTGAAAACGAGCTCAAAATTATGCATTTTCAGAAACGTTCGAATGCCATTTTCTTAAAAATAGCTCCAAATTTTTATTTTAACTTTTCGAACAAATAGTGCTCATTGAACAGTTTAATATGACAAAGATCTTTCTGGGATATTCTTTTGCTTTTTCAAAATTACACAAATGTGCTGTTTTTTGTTTTTTTTGGTAACGACGTCCTATCACTCAGTTAATATGCATATTTCCAGCAATTTGTAAAAAGTATTGCATTTTTTGCAATACTTTAATATTGCATTGCATTTGAGTTAAAGTGCCTGAAATGACTTCTAATGAATTTTTCGGGAAACTAAAAATATGTCTGTGAAAAAGAGCTTGAACTTTTGCATTTATAGTTACGCTTAAAAGCCATTTTCTTAAAAATGACTCCAAGTTCACAATGATAATTGCTCGTATTTAGGACGAGGTTTGACTCTTCTTTAATATTGTTTAAAAATAATGTTTCGATTCTACTGTTAGGAAAGGAAACCTGAAGGCACGGACCATAGCGACCTTCCACAGACGTCCCCTGCATTCAATTTGTCTATCAGACCTTTCACCTTGATGCAACCCGGCCAGCCTCCTCGCAAAGCCCCTACTCCCAGTGCGTCTCGGGCAAACCTGACGTCTACGGCTCGTGGCGACGCTTGGGACATTTTACCTTTAAAGGGGAAACGGGAGCGCACAGATGGCGCGCACGTCGCAGACCAGGGGCGTTGCTTCCGCCATCCGACCGCTTGCTTCCTTTTTTTCTCTAGTGTATCCGCTTCAGCAAGGGTGAGGAAACGGGAAAAAGAAAGTAATGTGCTGGACAGATGTGCCCATGATGGATAAGAGAATAGTACATTATGAAACGATGATGTAAAGATAGGTGAGTGTGATATTACGATACGAGCGGGTATCGTAAACTACACACGAGTGTATTAATACCCATTACAATGAGTTTCATACGATACTTTTTCTACGACTTTTATAAGTTAAAATTTTACATTGAATAGTTTCGTGGCAGTTGATTCAGCCAAGGTCACCTGGCGGAGAGCTACCTAAATCTACCCTCCCGTGCTGCCGCAGGTGGCTGTAGTTACCTGTCCGCCTGCGAGGGAGTGCGCTAGTCAATTAGGATCAAAGTGAAATTACGATCCAATTTATTTTAAATAATATACCTCAAAAAATACTAATAATAAAAGAAATTAAAACTATTGAGCATAATATAATATCAAATACAATTTTAATGTACACAATCGAACGAAAATTCGTTAAAACGATTCTCAATGATTAATTAAATGTCAATACTTGGTTTGTAAACTTCTCTGTAATTGGTTAAGAACCTGTAAAATAATGAAAACTGTATTAAAATGACTATCATTATGCAACTGGTGGCAGCCATCAAATGACACTGTTTTACAATGGGAGTAGAAACATAAATATACATATTATAACACACATAAATAATGAAAGTGACCCGCCGGTGGCAAGGCCATAGCAGAACCTACAAGGACGGGCGGAGACCGTAGATGCGAAGGGCAGGCTGGCCCGGGGCGGCGTTTGGTGGTTGCCAAAGTTCCGAAGGAAGTTCTCTAGATCGCTATCCTTGGTCCGGAAGACATAGAGAAGGAAACCGGGTACTCGTAAAGTGCACTGGCTTAGTATTGTTCCGTGCCGGCGAGGCCAGGAACAATTAGAAGGCCAGCAGGTCACCTCACACAAAAAAAACAACTCATACAACACTCCTGTCGCTCGCACTGTAGCATAACCGACTACTCCATCTGAGCGGAAATTATGTGAGCACGGCTGGACAATGCGGGGGAAGGCCGGCGATTCGGCTTGATGGGTCCGATGCTGCTGCACACTAGTGCTGCGCCTTTTTGATGGCTGACCGAAAGCTGGTGCGCGAGGTTTAACCATCCGGTGTGTACACAGCAGTATGGTTGTTATACCGGGTGTTTTTTTTTTATCGTTCGCCGAAGATTCCGGCCGCGTTGCCCGGGCAGTCGAGGGCTCATTCCCCCGGCAAACCGCTGACTCAACTCCGAGAACTATCGCTGCGCCGCTTAACGTATCATCAAGATGCTGAAAGTGGTGTCCTTCGGCTCGAATACATTCTTGGCACCTCCGAAACACATTCTGATTTGCCCTTTGAAGTAAGTCTCGAGGAATTGCTGCGATTTTCTCTTCAATAGAGCTTCAGGAACAACCACTTCACGACATAAAGATTGGAGTGTGGTGTGCGTTGAGTTCCACAAGAATTATCGGACCTATTTTTTTCAACACCACCGTTATTGCTGAAGTTTACATACATCAAATATTGGCATTATTCTTCGAACAATTGACACCAGAAGAAAGGCACTATGGTTACTTTCAACAGGATTCGGCAACTGTTCACACTGCTGTTCTATCCATGAACTTTTTAAATGATGTTTATTGTGACGATCGTATAATTATTCGTGGGTTATGGCCTCCTAGATCACCTGATCTATCTCCTTGTGATTTTTTCCTGTTGGGCTACTTGAAAGATCAGGTGTATGCAGAAAACCCGCATTCGGAGGAAGAGCTCCGGCGCTCTATTGAAGAGAAAATCGCAGCAATTCCTCGAAACTTACTTCAAAGGGCAAATCAGAATGTGTTTCGGCGGTGCCAAGAATGCATTCGAGCCGAAGGACACCACTTTCAGCATCTTCTTTAAGGAACATTAAGCGGCGCAGCGATAGTTCTCGGATAGCACGGGAGTTGAGTAAGCGGTTTGCCGGGTGAATGAGCCCTCGACTGCCCGGGCGACGCGGCCGGAATCTTCGGCGAACGATATAAAAAACACTCTGTATTAGGTGACTCTTAGTGGTTTAGAAAAGTCCCAAGCACGCCACGGCAAATATCCTAATCAGAAGCGAGGTGCGAACCCGCAAGCATTACCGTGGTTTCTGAAGCAACTCTGACCGGAACATCCGAGGAGTAGAGTCACGGTGGTGTTGTATTTTCGACACAAGCGACACCACAGTTTGTTCGAATTCAGTGATTGTCTGAAGGAGATTTTTGCGGCTGGCTGCTCTGATCAGTAGTTTTCCGCGGTTCCTTCGATCAGAACATCGAGGGTACCTCAAAAGTAGTAGATAAATACTTTAACAAACTAGGCTGATCCGAGTGCGATCTTTCTTTCCTCATTCTTCTCTATTCCTTTCCCATTTCCTTCTCTCATATTACACACACGTACATGCAGAATCCGACCACATATTTTAGGAATGTAGATCTTGTCCTGGGGGGGCGATGCCCCGCTGGGGGAAGACACTGGCAGGGAAGGGTGCGGGACCATAGCAGTTGGCAATGGCGGAAATGCCGGTCAATGTAACCCTGTCACTTTAGGCCGGATCTGCTAAAACGCGGTCGCCAACCACGTCGGCTGGAGAGCTTGCTCTAAGACCAGCACCTGACGGCGACGTCACTCTAGCCCGTGCCGCTTCGTCACGCTGGCGTCAATGACGTCACAGTGGCGCGCCCCCTCCCCCACCCTTCGTCCACCACACCACATCGATTGTTCGCCCCCGCCGTGCGCCAAGCGCCTCCAAGCGACTCCCGGAGTCAAAAAAAGACCGTTCAGTGGAGCTAATCAAGCAGTCCCCGCCCCGCCCCCTGCCCCCACCCCTGGGGCACGCGTGCTCCTTCGCCCCGCGCGCCCACCCGCTCTCTCCGCCCCGCCCCCGGCGCCCCCCGGCTCAACACACGGCCATCTTAACAATGACGTTCATTGAATGATTTTTTTCGTGTTTCCAGGCGCATTTTATAGTTTCGCCAGACCCGTAAGAGTAGTGAATGTTTTATCAGGAGATGTGGCAATATTTTTTTCCCGCTGGATGGTAAAATCAGGGGCCGACTGACAAGTCACCATATAGAGCTTTCTCAATCCACGTATCTCCACCGGTGGCTCACCGACCCAACCGGGACAAGCTTTTAACTCCCGACATGTATGGTAGTGTAATGCATGCAATTGTAAATGTGTGCGTGTAAATAAGGAGTGAGAATAAGATAAGGAAGAGGATGGAAATATCGTGTGAGGCCCTTGACAGGTTTGTTAGAATAGAACCCTGGCACTTGTCACATTTTCGAAAAATTCAGGGTGGATTAATTTAAAGAACTGTTTTTGATGAACAGATTTCATTAAGAAAATCAGTGGTATTAAAACAGCACGTACTTCCTCCCCCTTAGAAATTGTTATGTAATACTATTTATAATACAATTTCTCTCCGAATTAACGCATATTAGTCTTAATTTTTGTAAAACGTATTATAAATGGTAGAACATTTGGTGCGAAACCTAAATATTTCCAAGAAAATTTCAACACAAATTTGACAATTATAACTCCTTTTCATACCGCTTAATCATCTCTCAACAATGACACGTAATTTACAGATCTTCATAGAGGGGGAGGGAGAGACAGAGAGAATGTGAGATGGACGGGGAGAGAGGGAGATGAAGGAAAGAAGGTCTCCCGGGTTCCACTAGTAAAATATAATATTGCGGCCAAAAAGTAAAAGGTCATAAGTACGTGCGTATGGCGTGAATTGCTTTCTTTGAGTGTAAATAAGTGTGAATGAGTATTAAAGTGATATTTTAAAAGGGTATAAACATATGTATGTTTTTAATTATTGTTTACTCGCTGTGCATGTGCTAGTTCTTTAGGAGAAGTTGAATTAAATTATAAAGGTAACAATTATTTATGACGAAATAAATAGTATTGCGCCGGTCATTGCGGTAGCAATATTAAAAATGGAAATTTTGTTTTTTCTTTTCGGTTGTTAAGTAAGAAATGGTGGTTGCCTCTTGTAACAACCCACGCATCCTTTGTCTAGATTATTGGTGAAAAACATCCCGATTCCCGTTCTGCTTCGCGGACTCGCCTCAAATAGAAACTTCTGAACACCAGGATTAAAATATCTGCAATAGGTTGTTTAGCGGTGTCTGTAGTCGAGTAAATTCCAGACTAGTCGACTGGACTGAGCAGGAAATTCTAACCATGGATCAAAAACCAGAAAACTGTTTACAACGTATCATGTCACCCACTCTCGAGATGATGTACAAATACATACACTTTATGTGTCACGTAAGGAAGGAGGAAGAGGCCCAAGACAAATTGAAGCTCCTTGGAAACAATGAAATTGTTGGAGTGGGAAAGTATTGTAGTCAACGATCAAGATGACCCATTAATGAGGCACGTCAACCCATATATCCCAAGTGTTGCGTTTTCGCAAGAAGGCGCAACGAAGCATACTTTTAATTTCCAACAATATCTGTATGATGCAACATTACATTCTATGTTGAGTGCTTGAATTTAAAAGTTTGGAGAATAAATTGGTAAAGTGTGTTGGTCGTTATTCCTGTAATCGTTGGTTCATAATTGTATTATTCGTGACTTTGAAAGTGGAGGGAAATAAACGCCATCCAAGTGAATAAAATTAATATTTTCTGAATGCAATGACATATTTTTTTTAGCTGAATGATTTATGTGTATTATTCTCTATTTTAACACGTGAATATTGTTAGTTGCTGACATGTACAGTTATACTGAAATTATTGGTCTTGCATTATGAATGTTGTGAAAACCCAACACTGGGCATATATGACACTGTTACCTGCAGCAACTTTTTTTTCAAGAAACGTACCACTGACGAAATTTTGGGCTATTCTGGAGGAAAATTTGAAATATGAAAATTTTGATAACTTTGTTGTATTTTTGCTTCTCCTCACAGCGGAGAGATAAGAGCGCTGATGAAGATCTTGTTGGGACATGCAACAATTTGACAAGTAAACAAACAATTGGACGGTGTTATGCATCAACCGGCTATGCGACATCATACAAGTTTTGAGATAATCGTGTTCAAAGATTTTATTACATTTTCAGCTCTAAAAACTGTAATTTAATTATTTCATTCATTGAAGCGCCAAACTACACAAACATGAGTGGAATATCTGGTGCTTACCAACATAATGTGGAATTAAGAACAGCAGATTTGAAGATATAGGTTTATAGCCGGTTGTTGCGAAACATAAAATACCTGATGTGACTGACGGCGTTTACGTTTCTCATTAATTATAAGACTATTTTTACAGATTTGGCGCCAAAATTTTGCGTACACTTAGAAGATGGTCCAATGCAACTGATGGCGTCTACACCTCACTCTTTTTAAAAAATGGCGCTTAGCCGCTTGATGCAAAACACCGTCCAATTGCAGAAGGGAACTGATGATGAAGAATAGTAAATTTATAGAAATATTAAAAATTGTTTTCAAGTCATCGGTGCATCAGCTTGTCACAAAATAAAAATGAAGGAAGAAAAAACCAAATAAATTGTGACGGTTGTAGAAAATGGGAGAAAGAAGATCTTTCAAGTACAAACGAGATGAGAAATAAACTAATTGGAAATGAGTCAATAATGTTGATACCAATGTTTATTGAGTATCCTCAGACTCTACTGGGGCTCTTCATTCTATTTTTACTTTCCCGTATACGTACATATACACGAAGTGATACACGTAGTATAGGGAAAGTTATGTAATGCTGCGCGAAAAAATGGCCAATTTTCGGCGGAAAAAAATTACGTACGATTTCTTCCAAAATGGATATTCCCCAGTCGATCTGATTCTAGTCGAAGCTTTGAGATTTTGAAAAAGATTCTTCAAAAGTTTGGGGTACTTTATATGAAGCCCCCCGGGGATTCTCAAAATTTTCTCAAAAACGGCTCCAAATTTTTTCTTTAAATTTCTTGTACGAATAGAGTAAAATACACTTTTTAACATGGCATAGGTCCGATTTTCACGTACAGCTCTGAATTTTCGAAAATTGTGAAAGTTTGAATTTTTTCGGCGTCTTTCTCCAGCTACAAAATCGAAGATAGAGATTTTTTCTTCAAATAAAATTTGTTCTGCATATTGAGTTCTCTAATAAAGGTTATGTGAATGTTTTTCAAAATTTTGGTAGTTTTCGTGCAATATTGCGTGCAATATGTGCAATTTTAAAAAATTACAAAATAATATTTTCTCAAAAACGGCTCCAAAGTTTTTCTTTAAACTTTTGGTAGGGATAGTGGTAAATGTACTCTATCAATGACATAAAAGCCATCTTGATCTATCGGTTGGTTTTTTCAAAAATTACAAAAATGTAAATTTTTTACGTGTCTCTCACGTCGTTAATATTTACATTATCGGCGATTTTTTCACATTATTATATTTACGAGTATATATGCTTTAAATAATGTCAAGTAAAGTTTCTCGAAAACACTACCGTTTTGTGTGAAAAGTAGCTCAAATTTCGGCATTTTCAGAAATGTTCAAACGCCATTTTCTCGTATATAGCGGTAATTTTTTTCTTGAAACTTTTGTAACGGATAGTGCTAATTACACTCTTTAGTATAGCGTAAAGTTTATTTTGAGTTATTTTTTTGTTTTTGCAAAAATTATATAAATGTAAATTTTTTGAAAGATCTCTCACATCTTTAATACGCACATTTTCCACAATTTGTAAAGATTATTATATTTGTGTGTGTAAGTGCTTCAAATAACTTCAAATAAAGTATTTTGAAAACTCAAATATTTTCTGTGAAAATGAGCTTCAAATTTCGCATTTTTAGTAGTGCTAAAACGCCATTTTCTCTTAAACGACACATAATTTTTAAAAGAAAATTGCCATTTACGGCTAGGTTTTTGTGTTCTTTAATATTCTAAAATTAATGTTTCTGTTCTACCAATAGGAAACCGAAAAATTAAGAAAATGAAAAAAAAAATTCTTTTGGCGATGATAGATGGTAGCTGGCAAGAAAGAGTATGTGGCAATTCCGAATAGCTAGCGAAGACCCAAGAAAATAGAAAGCTAATACGGGAAAGTCTGTGCCATTCTGTAGCACCATTAGTTTCAGATGATCAATTAGAATGTATAGTAAGGCATAGTGTAATAATGCTATTAAAAATCACTTTGTGATTCATTTAAGGTAGAATAATATTTGGGAGAAGTAGCCTTGTTGCGAAGAAGCAATGGTATCGTACTACAGGTGAAATGGCCTGAAACAAGTGCAATCCAATTCGCTTTGGCTATTAAATTTGGTTATAAAATATTTTGAGATTAGATTGATTGATTGTTAATGATTCCGGGTGCGTCAAAGGCTAAGGTCATTATTCCCGTAAGTGTAATGCATGTTTTTTCTTGGGATGTAGTGATCTTTCCCCATTGGACGGCAAAATTCGGTGCCGGCCTATCGTGAGCTAGAGGAGATTTCCCCAACCAGGTATCAACCCCCAGGGGGCACCGCCCCAGCCAACAAAAGCTCTAAACTTCCCGACCGGTCTCCCGGCATGAGTGGTAGTGTAAGGATGTGTAAGGGTTTAGTATAGGACAAGGAAGGGAAAGGAAAGATGGCGCTCGGTGCGTGACCCGTTTGTTAGGGTACTGCTCCAGCATTCGCTTGGTGTTGATAGGAGAAACCACGGAAAACTACCGATCAGAGCAGCCGGCCACTATAAGTCTCCTCATCGACATCGACTGAATTTGACCTAGCTGACAAGCTAGTGTCAAAAATACTGCCACTGTCGGGACTCGAACCTAGGACCTCCGGGCAGAAGCACTGTTTGTTAATGATAGCGTAAGTTTCATATTATTTAATAATGTTTATTGCTTATATCTTACCCCACAATAAAGATTATATTATATGCAACGTGTTTATTTGCAACAGTAGTCACTTCAAATAAGAAGTGTAAATGTACCGTAACTTGTTATAGTAGTAGAATGTAGAATGTTAGTTTACTGATGTACAGAATGATATATTGGCATAGTGTATTGAGACTGATTTCGTGTGGATTATTTATCTTTGTTTTATATATATATATATATATATATATATATATATATATATATATATATAAGATATTAGTGTAGTATCAAGGCAAAATGTTTCACTGTAAACAGAGAAACGAGAATTTATCCTTATTACTACCACTTCCTTTAATTTGAATATGCCGCGCTTCCAACGCTTAGCGTTTCGTTTTTGACAGACGAAGTGCGAATATCTTATAAAACGAGAATTTTTATTATAATGCCGCGGCGACTGCAGTTTACATTCCAATATATGAAAGATCCGAAGGATAATAAAAGAAATATTCCTGCCATTACCTCCATCATGGCAGAGGACAATAAACATTATGAGTTGCCACAGGATATGAGGTTAGTAACTGAACATACAGAACTGACTAAGACAGATGTTTTTAGACGAGTGAAAAAAAGTATTACTCAACGAGGCCAAAACAGGACAGTGTGGATCACACTCACACACGAATGGAACAGACATACATTGATGAAGAGGGTAATATAATGTTTAATGACACATATTTACAACAAATAAAAACAGATGTAGTAGGATCCACTCAAAAGAAAGAAAGTCAACCTAATTTAAAACAAATAACAGATCAATTTATGATTGAAAAATTTACATCTAAACATTCAAATGCAAACCAATGGCTAGAGACATTTGAGAAAGAATGTAAAAGATTTTATATAATTGAAGACAGTACAAAAATTGAAATATTGAGACTATTTCTGGACAAGTCCTGTTCAGATTGGCACTCAGCAACCCTCACAATATTAACAATTGAAGCTGAATGGTCTGAATGGAAAGAAAGGTTTTAGAGTCCTTTGCAGACAAAGGATGGGGTCCAGATATGAATGCTATATATTATAGATATATAGAAGGTTCATTGATTGAATATGCTGTGAGGAAAGAACAGCTATTACTAGATATGGACAATGCAATTAGTTCAAAGACCCTAGTGTTGCCTATAGCAGCAGGATTACCTGAATTTCTCAGAAATAAAATTGATAAAGAACATTGTGTGAACTCTACTGCATTATTGCATGAAATCAGAAAATATGAACATGTAGTAAATCAAAATAATTTTGCAAAAATGAAAGAACATAAATATAATAACAAAAAGAAATTCGAAGAGAAAAAGCCATGTAAAAATTGTGAAACCTTGAATAAAGGTATTAGATATCATCCTGAAGACTCGTGTTGGTTTAAGAAGAAAGAAAGAAATTCAAATAGCCTAATAGGAAGCAACTCAGTGATAGAAGTAAATCTAAATACAGAAGCAAAAAAAAGAGTAATGACACCATTGATTAAAGTCAAAACATTATTAGAAGACGAGTTAGAGATCAACGGAACATATGATCCAGGTTCCCAAATCTCTCTAATCAATCCAAAATTAGTTAAGATAAAGTACAAAACACAAGATGTAAATAAAATATTTTTAAAAACGGGCAATGGTGTGACACATACAAAAGGTTTGGTAACTATGAAAATAAAAATCTTTGACATGGAGGAATATGTTGATGTATTCATTGCACAAACAGATGATTTTGAAGATTTCCTCATAGGATTAGATATAATAAAAAAATTTAAATTAATTCAAGATGAGAATTTACAAATATCACAAAAGAAAGTAATAAATCATGAACATAATAAAATTAACCAGTGTTCAGTACATTTTAATGAACACATAGGGGAAAATGAATTTCAGATCAAGCTGAAACATCTCACTAATATAAAAAAATGAAGATAAAAGAATTAGTCGAAAAATATAAAACTGTATTTGCAAAAGACCAATTCGATATTGGTACAGTAAAGAATTATGAAGCAAGAATCGACTTGATAGTAGACAAATATTGTAGTAAAAGACCATACAGGTGCTCAATTGAAGATAAAAGAGAAATAGAAACACAAGTGGCAAAGTTATTAGAAAACAATTTGATTGAAGAATCTTACAGCCCATTTGCGGCACCAGTAACTCTGGCATATAAAAGAGAAGAAGGAAAGAAAAATCGTCTTTGCATTGACTTTAGAGATCTAAATAAGATTATTGTACCACAAGCTCAACCCTTTCCACTTATAAATTCTCGTTTTATAAGATATTAGTGTAGTATCAAGGCAAAGTGTTTCACTGTAAACAGAGTAAAGTTTTATTCACCTTTTTGCAATTACATTATTACGCAAAACTATAATACTTTACTCTCACCTGTAAACAGAGAAACGAGAATTTATCCTTATTACTACCGCTTCTCTAGCTTCTCTACTTACTTATCTTAAATACAATACAACACAATATAATAGACTTTCTCTCCCCATTCCTTTGTCCACCTATTATCGCACTTCGTCTGTCAAAAACGAAACGCTAAGCGTTGGAAGCGCGGTATATTCAAATTAAAGATAATATATTTTCTTTACATATATATATATATATATATATATATATATATATATATATATATATTTCTTTGCCCTCACACACGGAAGCCACTGAGACCGTTCTCCCTGATTTAATCTCATATACTTCTCTGTTAATTTTTCAATATTTGTACTTAAATATTAATCCGACGGGTCCAGAAATTTATATTTGATTCGAGGTTCGCGAACCCGTCCCATAAGGGATGCGGGATGCTTTAATTGATATTTATAGGAACAGGTTACATGGCTTACATTGATGATAACCATCGTCTCATACCTAAATAATCAAAATAACAAAGTTTCAGATTTCTTTGGAAACTCTAGTTTCGGCTGCAACAGTCGACACAACTGTAATTTGAAATTGTTGTTTGTTGGTGAAATCTAAATTCCCATGTTTCCTATCTCAATGAGGGCACGAGATCAGCATTGGTATAGAAATAATTGGCCTGTAAGGAATTTTTAAAGAAAAGAGAAAATAACTTTTTAAGGGAACATGTGGTAGATCACAAAGTTTTGCTGCCTCTATTCTATCTAAAAAAAATTGTGATGACCTTACCTAAAGATTGGAAATGTTTAAAATACCTTTGTCAAACGTTTCCGCAATTGTCTGAAGTAAAAGTAAAGAAGGGCATCGTCGTTGGGCGTGGTATTAGAAAAATAATGTGTGATCCCCAATTTGAGCTACAAATGGAAATGAATCTCCAATCGCGTAAATGGAAAAGAATCGTGGATTGCATTTAAACATGTTGTAAATTGCCACTGAGCCAACCCTGCCACCGAGCGAAAGCTCATTAGCAGGACATAATAATAATAATAATAATAATAATAATAATAATAATAATAATAATAAATAAGGTTCCAAGGGGAAAAAATTCCCAGATTATCAAGCAATTGTTGCCAATATGCTGGATGCATTCAAAAAATACCCCGGGCAACGACGGGTATATTGCTAGTTAACAATAATTACAATATTAATAATAATAATAATAATAATAATAATAATAACAAAAATAATAAAAGGGCACAATAGTAATGTACGTGAATAACAAGGTTAGCATTTTCATCAAGATTTAAATGTGTTGGGAAAATGTTATCAAGGACGCTGTATTGGAACATTGGGAGATTACTGTTGGTCACTTTACCAAGACAGTCAGCAAACGGTGCATAGGAGAAACAGCTATAACAGGAGCTTTAAAGACAAGAGTTATGTCAATGGACATGTAAAACCTTTGTAGAATGTAATGTTAAGAATACATAGCCATCTTCTATGTTTAAATGAAGTTTTGTTGGTATTTTAAAAGTCGTTTACTTTTCATTTTTATTGCAAGTATAGCATATCTTTCTAAATCAAGTTGTGACCAAACTGTGAGTGATGGAAACGAACAGTTCAGATGCGGATTCAGCACCCAAAAAAGTATAAAAACCAGCTATGAAGATTAAAGACTTTTTTGAAACTTATTTTGTTATCCTGTGTTATTACACGTTACACCTCACAATATTATAATAATTCGCTCGAAAAATTTTTTAACACGTCGACTCATGCTCAATTATCTACTATTTTCAAAGGTTTCTATTGTCCTTGCACTGTCTTAATATTAACCCCACCGGTGATTCTATAAAACAACTTCAATTTCACATATAAGTTGTCCACTTCTGATCCTTCTGATCTGGGATGTGCCCCAATACTCTTCGGCATCTGTTTTAAAAATAGCGGTATTAACTTACGGATCAGTCTAGGGCAGTAACAATCAACATATTCGGCAATTATCGCGCAAGGCTTCCGTCGCGGCAAGCTCTCGTTTGTGGAACGCCCAGTAGGAACCGCTCCTGCGCGAACACGCAAAGGTAGCCTTCGAGGAAATGGGGGGGGGGTGCTAGTCGCTGGATGGGGCAATGGGACACCGTGGCAGAGCGAAGAGAACAATAAACACAGTGAACGAGAGTAGAATCGTGGGGTCGGACGTCGAGTAAGGGTCGGGGAGGCGACAAGAAACGTGGAAGGGGATTCGGGGCAGACTTGCAGCCAAGAATGGGGAAATGAGGGCAAGTGGGCTAGACGACCGGATAAGGGGAAAGGGAACGAGCGGAGCGGGCAAGCGGGTGCGGAAAAGAACAGAGACGAAGAATGTCTTTATCCCTCTTCAACAGCCCCTCATCGACCTGCGACCCCTTGGAGCGGACTCGACGAACTTCCAGTCGTTACTCGCACACGTTCGACCCACGAAAGGTTAAAAGAGACTTTCGCAAACATGCGAAGACCCCATCGCCCCCTCACAGCCCGAGCCCCTCAATACCACTATTACCTAATCCGTTCCGGATTATGGACGCCTTGCGATTGGCTCGGACTAATCGGAGACAAGGTGAAAAGTTTTCTTTCGGAAATTGCTGCCATAAACCGCCGCCAGGCAGCTACTCAGCTACATGTCGAGCAGACGGGGAAAAGCATCTGTGATGCAAATGATTACATTTTTTGTGACGGGCAGTGAATACAACCAAAGGGCATGTGGAGTGATGGTGCTCAACTCAAGGTTTATTTACTGCTTCTACTGTTTGAAAAGTGGTCGTAAATCACCATAATAGCCCATCTGTATTATCTAGTGAAGCTACAGAATGGCACAGACCTTCTCATACTAGTTATTTCTCTAATTGCTTCGGCTCGGGTAAGTTTTACATCCTTGCCCTATCCCCTTGCCAATTACCAACTATCGCCACTCTAAGTACTTTTTTTCCAAATTTTCTCAATTTTTCGGTTTCCTAATGGTCGAGCGGAAATATTAGTTTAAGAATATTAGAGAAGTGTAAAACCTCGCCCCGTAAGAAATTTTTGTTAAAAATTTGGAACCATTTTAATGAAAATGGCGTTTAAGCCCTAGTGTAAATGCGAAACTTCAAACTCTTTTTCACAGAAATCTTTTGAGTTTTTGAAAAATTTCATTGGAAGACGTGATGCACTTTCATTCACAAATGCAATAATGTATACGAAACGCTGGAACTGTACATATTAAAGGGTGAGAGATATTTAAAAAAATACAGCAAAATTACTTTTATGTCATCTTCAACAGAGCAATTAGCCCAATCCGTACAAAAAGATTGAAGACAATATTTTGAGCCGTTTTTTTTATAAAATGACGAATTTTGAGCCTGTTTTCAACGGAAACTTAGGAGGTTTTTTTTCGACGTCTACAAAATTGAGGATCGAGATTTTTCCTTCAAATGTCCATAATTTGTTCTTTCATTAAGGTCGTGTACATTTTTTGTAAATTTTAGTCGTTTTCGGGCTATATTGCGTGCAATATGTGCAATTTTAACAAAATAACAAAAACAATATTTTCTCAAAAACAGCTCTTCTTTTAGCTACACTTTTAGTAGGAATAGTGCTAAATGTACTCTATGAAATGACACAAACGACATTTTCCTAGCCTCTCGCGTCGTTAAAATTTACGTTGGCGATTTTTCCCCATTATTGCATTTATGAGTACATGTACTTTAAATGATATATATAAAGTTTCTCAAAAATTCAACAGTTTTCTCTGAAAATTAACTCAAAATTCCGCATCTTCAGACACACTCTAACGCCATTTTCTCAAAAACGGCTCCAAATGTTAATTTCCTCATTATAATTCGTAAAATAGGCAATATAAATTGAGTTGAAAATTGCCTTTTCAGAATAAATGTTATTGTACTTTCAATTCTTTTATTGCAGATATGTTAGTATGAAATATTTTAACAAATTAAGATATACGTGATGAAACATAATAATTGCAATAAACATACACAAATGTACATTGATTTGTGCAAAACAGAGCAAAATAATTTTCCGATATTTGCCTCAGAATATATAACCAAAACCTCTAAACCTGAAGACTGGAATCTTTTTTCTATCGTTTAAAATAATTGTATTGGCAGCAAATTATTTTTCTACATCTACACTTGTGTTAGTGCATGCTTTAATTTTGGAGATTCTTGTCAGCGATCTAATTGCATCGACCTCTAGGTTTTCATCCGCTAGAATTTGATTCAGAGCGAAGCCATAATTATATTGCTCGAATGTTTCATCAAATTTTTGTTGGCACCTCAGATCGATGTTAATATAAATGCCCTATTCCTTCGTAGAGTATTTCTACGAAGTAATATGGTCGATTGCGCTTGATTGTAATTTTAGAACTTCGCTAGCTAAAGAAGCGCTAGAAGTGCGTGTGGTTAGTTTCCAGAAAAGTATTCTATCCCTTTATGATACCTCGCCTACAAAACAAGGTTTAAAAATAGCTTTTAACTAGTGGTGCTAAAACAGCACATATTTTCTGGCACTTAATAATACTTAATACTTTTTATATCACAATCTCTCTGCGAATTACATCTCAGCCATTATTGTTTGTAAAACTAAAACTTTCGAAAACTTTTGCATTATCCTCTTTCAAAATCTATCTTTAAGGAAGAGATTTCGTTAAGGGAAAAAAATCTGTTTCTTTAATATTTTTGTTGTAGGAATATGCCGAAAAAATTTGAACGTTTCAGTCAGAGTCATTTTTTTTGTTGAAAAGTTTTAAAATGTTCCAGTGACTTCCTGTTAAGTCCCCTGTTAAGTTTCAAATTCAAGGGTCTGCGATATCAACCAGTTCGTTTGTGGAATAACAATTTTGGAGAAAATTAACTGAATCAGCTGAACACAGACGGACAGACAGATATTTTGCTGTCATTCGATTTTTCCAAGGGAATTGTAATATAAAGAGGTGACATCAGCCCCAGAAAGTGTAGCTAATCGCTGGTCAGTTCACCGTGTTTTGTTTCCCAAAGCATTTCAGTGCGTTTCAGTGTACAGGCTTGCAAGCTAGTTACTTTCGGCTTATTGGTTTGCTTTCCACTTTACCACGAGTTATTTATTTTTATTCTTGAGGAAAACGTTCAATAAATATATTTTTGCCTGAGAAATACACTGTTTGAACTTTGGAAGTTAATTTTCAAGGTGAGTATTTAGCATGATAAGGGCAAGACGTAAGTGAACATAGTAAACCAAGACCTATTGTAATTATATATTAACATATGATTTTTACCCTTTAACTTCTTTTAATGGTTTAAGATATATGTTGCTATTTCAGTGTGATAAAATGGTAACCTGTATTGCTTATGGCTGCACAAGCAGGAAACCGTGAAGAAAATTGTCTTTCTTCAGGTAAGTGAGTTCATTTACGTACTTACGTACTTTCGGTTTGGTGATTAATAAGTTATAAAACTATTTTATTTACTGTATAATACTATAAGAATAAGAATAATGTACTATAAAAATGAGATCACAAGTGGTTGGAAAGATATTAATGACATTCATTGCTAATGTTTAGATTTACCTGTGAGAAAGACAAGAAAGAAAGGAAGCATGGATTAGAGCAGGGGTCCTCAAACGTTTTAAACGGAGGGCCAGTTCACTGTCCCTCAGGCCGTCGGAGGGTCGGATTGGTTCTTACTAAAGTGCGATTTTTCTAACACTGCCTCTCAAGCCCCTTTGGCCGATAACACGGTATTTCACATCATTCTCGGTCCTCCCGCTAGATGTCGCATGGTTGCAAGCACTGCTTGATACAGTCGCAATCATGCGATATCTAGCGGCATGACTGATAAATACTCGAGGTACTGTGACATATCCCATCATGAAGACAGGCCTTGAGAGTCAGAGTTAGAAAAATTGCACTATAGTAAAAACAAAAACTATGAACAATTTCTTATTCACACTTCATTACCTTATTTTGAAGTGAAGAATCAAAACGGGAACAAATACAGTATTTAAAAGGAAGTAAAATTAAATCAACAAACTTACCAGTATATCAATGGGAACTATGGGCCTGCTTTTGACTAATGAGATGGTCAATGTCCGGTTCCATATTTGTCAATGCTAGTCGTAACAAGTGATGCAAGTGTTTATCCGTTAGTCTTGATCTGGTTGGAGATTTCAAATGTTTCATTCTAGAAAAAAATCTGTTCACAGACGTAAGTGCTGCCAAAGATGGTTGCCATTTTGAGTACATGGTTCCTGAGATGAAGATATGTCTCAGAGGGAAGAGATGCATAGAAATTATGAAGGCTGCTTGACTTGAATCCGTCTTTCAGAGAGTCATAATTCTGTAGATCAGCCAGCCTCCATTTGGTAAATTGTATCCACATTTTCAATGTCAATAGAAAATGGGTTACGGAAAAGTATGTCCTGTTCATGGAGGTGAAGCTCTTTAAATCTAAATTGGAATTCCTTTTGCAATTTTTCCAGTGAATCCACACATGTTTTGTTTGGGAATGCAACCGATGGTTTTTCCGCTAACAGATTTTGAGTTGTGAGGAGATGGCAGAAGTTTTCCTCCTTCACTTGTTTGATGAGGAGGCCTAATTTTACTTCAAAAGCTTTGACATGTGATTGCATATCACGGATGAGCTTCCCCTTTCCTTGAAGTTGCACATTGAAATTGTTGAGTAGCTCTGTTGCATCTGTCAGAAAGGCGAGGTGCCATTTCTATTCTCCATCATTGAGCTCTGGTACTTCTTTGCTTTTTGAATGCAGAAAAGTTGTAATCCGTGGAAGTAAATCATAGAAACGTTTCAAAACTCTCCCTCGACTCAGCCAACGGACTTCTGTGTGATACAGAACATCTTCATGTCAACGTTTAACTCAGAAATTCCTGAAATTATCTGTGGTTTAATGCATGGGCTCTAATGAAGTTAACACAAGATATCACAATTTTCATAACAGAGCCCCACTTCAGTGGTTTACTACACAGCGCTTGTTGGTGGATGAGACGGTGTATGGCTATTGGATGAGAATGGTTATGTTTGTCCATCTCTTGGGTAATGCGAGCAATTACTCCTTTTTTAGACCCCACCATGCTAGGAGCACCGTCAGTTGTAACGCTGGCTAGTTTAGACCAGTCCAGCTCCAAACCATTCACAGTTTGGCAAACCTTTTCTTAGATATCCTCTCCTGTAGTTGTTCCTTTGATGCTTTGCAGTGCAGCAAGCTCTTCTGTGACTTCGAAAGAATCAATTGCCTCACGAATGAAAATTAGAAGTTGTGCAGAATCACGAACATCATTGCTTTCGTCGAGTGCCAAGGAAAAATACGAAAATGTTTTGTGGAGTTTCGCAAATGCTGATGCAAATTGTCTCCCATTTCTTCAATTTTTCGTGTAATTGTAGGACCTGAAATACTCACTGTACTAAATAAATCAGCCTTGGACACATATCCTTGGCAACAGAAAGAAGACATTCTTTTACAAATTCTCCCTCCACGAACGGTCTGCCAGTGCGTGCTATTAGCTTGGCAATTTGAAAACTTACTCGCAGTGAGGAAATATTTAGTTGCTTCTGCTTCACAAAAGTATTTTGCTGAGCTGTCACTGTATTTTTCAGTTTTAATATTTTATCTTTTCTCACTTCTCCGACCAAACAATCATATTTATCTTTATGAAGAGTTTCATAGTGTCGATGCAAATTGTATTCTTTGAACATAGACACTGTATTCTGGCATATCACACAGCTCTTTCTTTGTACTGAATAAAAAAGTAATCATACGTCCACTGGTCTTTGAATATCCTACACTCCGAGTCAATTTTTCTCTTTCTTGACATCATTGTTTCCTGGGGATTCCACATTGCTATTAGTAAAATTGTAGTGGCGGTTAAAACATAGGGACGCCCACCGCCACTCATACCCTCGGCGGCGCCGCGTCACCGCGGGAAGGCGCGCTACGGCAGCGCCGAGGCGGTGGCTGCGGCGGGGATGGAGGGGTAGCGCACGCCCCCTCTCCCCCCTCGCCCTCCCCGGGCGGGGACCGGGCTGGCTGCGGCCGGGCGGGCCGGCACTTGTGAGACTGCGCCCGCACCGGAAAGACTTGACTATCCAGATATTCATTGTGTTCGACCCTGCTAGTTATTGGAATTCGTATTTGGTATTTGGACTTAGACTCTGGACTGTGTAACGACCTGGCAGCTTTTTTGGAACTTCTTTTGGATTACGGCGCCTTGGCAGCAAACGCTATACCGGTCACATCAAAAATACTAACATATACGTACCACAAAAACAGTATATTACAGCGCTACTAAAACTATATACCAGCAATTACTTCACCCTCCCTTCTCATGTAAAAACTAATGGTGCAACAAACAGAAATACATTTAACAGATACAGTATTTACAGCACATAATCCAGAAAATCAATAATAATTTCACACAAGCTTGCTTTGATTACACTGAAATTAGCTTTCAATTTTTGAATACTATAATCAGTAGACCCCGGAACTTCATGCACTAAAAAGTTAAAAATATGCTTGCAACCATGCACTTAAAATTGGCAATATATGCACTTAAAACACCTAATATATGCGCTTAAAACTAAGAATACGCTTTAAAAAATATATTTAGCAAAAGTCAACATTTATATATAGTTATCTTCATTTTACATTGTAGTAGAAAACGCGCGTAGTAAAAATATATTTTCAAATATTATAATAAAAAATATAGAGAAAACCAATAGCATTGTTACAACATGCAGAAACATTCAGCCCAGTTCACTAAGTTCATTAGCACACATAAAGTTTCTGGAAGTAAATCGATTCAAGTGAAAACAATCTTATCAGAAGATTATCGGAAATATTATGTTGGTACTGTAGCATTGGCGCGTCTTAATTCAGTTTTCTTTTCAAAGAGAAAAACACTAAATTATCTGACTTCGCCCACTTCTGCACAAAAACCTATATGCAGTTAATACAGTTAAAGAAAAAATCCCAGAAATATGCAATTAAATTTGTTTTAATTTGGAGGTAGTTTAAGTTATATATGAGGTAGTTTAGTTTCCTTTCGATATGTGCAATCACGAAAAATATGCAATTGCATGATGTTCCGCGGTCTAATAATAACATATAAATGAAACATATATGAAATATAATTATTGACTTACCTACCCGACAACTGGAATTAGCAGTTCAAGTTCACAAAATTCCACTCATGAATCATGTGTTGTGGGTAACACTCACGCTCGCGCACCACAATGAACAAACGAATTTTTGAGAACGACAGTGTTGCCAGCACTGCATTGCTCTAAAATCGCTGTAAGTACTACTAAATGACGAAAAAATGAAAAACTCAATTTCAATTTGTGATAAATGTTGAACAATTACAAGTTTACTCGTACGTATAAAACAATTTTATTCATAAGTATATGGTGAAAGACGTGCCAGTTTGGAAAGCAATGGTTGGTCACGTATCACATGTTACTGTGGGACTTCCCTGGACTGAGTGGAGTAGGTCACATTCACGACCTGTCAAAATGTCTAGGGGCCGTTTCTAACACTACTATCGCTTCAGGCAATTACAGGCCTACCGATAACATACAGACATAACGCGAGCAGATCCCAAACTTCCTCAGATTGTGCTGGCGAAATGTAGAGCGTGGTAAAGAGCATCATCGATATTCCTTTATTAAAAACAATTTTAAAAAAACACCGATGTTTTGGCAACAAAATATCGATGTGAAGAAAACATCGAAAGCAAAATATCGATGTTTCTGGTGGAAAACATCGTTGTTTTAAAACTATCGAATCTTTTTGCCATCCCTAGACACTCTAACACATAATTTTTTAAAAAAATGCGGATTTAAAAAAAAAATTCTTTAAACCGTAAAAAACCTGGCGGGCCGTATAAATGTCTTCGGCGGGCCGCATGTAGCCCGCGGGCCGTAGTTTGAGGACCCCTGGATTAGAGCTTTGATGGGACAGAAAGAGAGAGATAGGTTCCAATTTCATATTCATTTTTATGCAGCATTCAGATTAAAGAAATTCAACATATACCAGCGGATCTTGATTAAGGGATGGAGCAATTCCAAATTTATTTTCTGCTCATCCAATCCACTTGCCTTTGACACTGAAAGAGGTATAATTAATATCAGGAATACAATATATTTCTTAACCTACTTACATTTTTGTATTAATGAAAAGTGATTTTACTTTCCCGTGTACGTACGTATTTTCGGAGTAATATACGTAGTATAGGGAAAGTTATGTAATGCTACGCAAAAAAAGGGCGAATTTCTGCCAGAAAAAAATTCGTTGACGGGCCATGATAACGAAAAAGTGGATAAATACAGCTGCTAAATTAAGAAAAAATCCCCTAACACGTGGTGTAGCCAGAATCTCTGTGGTGTGGGTCCTAGATACCGAAAAAACCAATTGAAAGCAAAACGTCCGTCCGTCCGTCTGTTCCTTTGTCCGTCCGTCTGGTGTGTGTGAACAACATTAGCGCCTAAACAATGCGTACGATTTTTTTTCCAAACTGAAGAACCCCCTGTTCATCTGGCCTGATTCAAAGCTCTAAGATCTTTTAATTGAACTTGAGTATGCGTTTTAGGGTCCTTGAGGCTTTCGTAAATTTGCCATTAACCACTTAGACAATTATAATATCTACAAAAATTCTATAACACAAGCCTCTTTTGTTCCACTTTCAACAACCTTGAAAAACAGTTTGACACACATTCATTTCCTTCCATATCTCACTACTCTTTTACTTCGATTAAACCGAATCGAACTTACCGAATTTACTCTCATCCATTTAAATCATCATTCCTTCACCAGCCAAGGGTTTGCTTTCTACACTGCAATAAAATACTTCCCTGAAAAAATTCATCCATCTGTCAACAGTTTCAGCCTGAAAAGTAAATAATTCACAATACCTTTCATTTGACTCGTTGAACTCGCAAATACGTAATAATCATACATGATGTATTGATATTAATCCAGTATTTATTTCATGTAGAATACATGCGTGCATTCATACCTTTTAAAATATGAAACATCCATCAGCAAAATGTCGTTTTCCAAACATTCCATATACGACTAAGTATACTTCTCTCTTGTTCACTTAATACATTTACACCTAGCCGCAATTAAAATCAATATCCAAGTTACTTTTATAGAGTGAAGAAAAACCGAATAATTCTTAAATATAAACATTTCGCATTAAACAATTGACGGTAAAATCAACAGTCTTCAACTTTCTACAGATATACGCAATTCTATACATTGATGAACACAATCGTAGACCTCAGCTGTCATCCGCAGGTGGCGTGTAGCTTCACTATAGACATTGATGCACTCTTGACTCTATGATGTAATGGTAGCCGAAAACTGCCCAGAAAGTAATTATTTTGTAAATATGTTAAGGTTTATGGTTGTAAATCATAGCCTATAGTACTCCAGACCTTTAAGGAAGCTAGCACACAAGTTTCGTCAGTATTGGTTCAGTAGATTCAGAGTTTATCGCGCTGTAAGTGAAGACACGTCTGTCTTTATATATTAGTATAGATATGCATTAAATAATGTCAAGTAAATTTTCTCAAGAACTCGACCATTTTATGTGAAAACTAGTTCAAAAGTCCGCAATTTCAGAAACGCTCAAACGCCATTATCTCATAAATAGCTCCAATTGTTTTCTTCAAACTTTCCGAACGGATAGTGCTAATTGCCCTCTTTAATATGCACATTCTATACATATATAATTCTATACACATTCTGCTGCTTGCACAATTATGTTTCAAGAATACATCTCATCAAGCACTAAATTAAATTCTATTCATCTTCACAAAAAAATCAAAAATTTTTAAAAAAATATTTCCTCTGCTACTTAATGAATTTTGGGGAGGTTTCGTATTTTTCCCTAGTCTGTTTTGCTATATTCTCTTTATTATTTCTGTCCATTAGTTACAATTACATATAAAACACCTCCCTTACGGAATTGTGTATTTCAGGCATTTGGGGCAGGCTGTTTAGCGGGTAGCCTAACCGAACTTGCAAGGCGATGGCTTCATTTTCCGCAGTGGGATAGTCGGCTATGCAACCGCCTTATTACCTCCTTGGAGTTTGCGATATCAAATACCTACAAAACATGGATTCTGTCTACGCCATGAGGTTAGAGGTTTTTTTCTAAATTTAATAACTGGATTTATCCACTCTTTCTTTACTAGGGCTCTGTAATAAGAGCTTTTAGTCGAACATTTCACTGTTGTTTCACGCAGCGTTACATAACTTTCTCTCTACAGCGCAATAGATAGCAAGAAAGTAAAAATTAGCTAATTAACCGAAGAATAAGAATGTTTAGGCTCTAACGCTAAAATTGGCAATTTAAGCACATTTGGTTCTTGTAATATTAACTAGTGGTGCTACAGAATGGCACAGACTTTCCCGTATTAGATTTCTATTTCCTTGCGTCTTCGCTAGCTATTCGGAATTGCCACAAACTCTTTCTTCCAGCTGTCATCTATCACCGCCAAAAGTAAATTTTTTGTCATTTTCTTAATTTTTCGGTTTCCTATTGGTAGAACGGAAACATTAATGTTAGAATATTAAAGAACACAAAAACCTGGACATAAATGGCAATTTTCTTTTAAAAATTATGTGCCGTTTAAGAGAAAATGGCCTTTTAGCGCTACTAAAAATGCGAAGTTTGAAGCTCATTTTCACAGAAAATATTTGAGTTTTCCAAATACTTCATTTGAAGTTATTTGAAGCACTTACACTCACAAATATAATGTTTACAAATTGCTGGTAATGTGCGTATTAAAGATGTGAGAGATCTTTCAAAAAAATTACAATTATGTAATTTTTTTAAAAACAAAAAATAACTCAAAATAAACTTTACACTATACTAAAGAGAGTAATTAGCACTATCCCTTACAAAAGTTTCAAGAAAAATTTTGCAGCCATATATGAGAAAATGGCGTTTGAGCGTTTCTGAAAATGCAAAATTTTGAGATACTTTTCACAGAAAACGGTTGTGTTTTCGATAAACTTTACTTGGCATTATTTAAAGCACATGTACTCGTAAATATAATTATGTAAAAAAAATCGCCGCTGTGTAATGTAAATATTATCGATGTGAGAAACATGTGCAAAAATTTACATTTTTGTAGTTTTTGAAAAAAAAACCTATAAAAGAATATGGTTTTTATGTCATCTGATAGAGTACATTTACCACTATCCCTACCAAAAATTTAAAGAAAAACTTTGGAGCCGTGTTTGAGAAAATCTTGTTTTTGTAATTTTTTAAAATTGCACATATATCATGCAATATTGCACGGAAACTACTAAATTTTTTTAAAAACATTTACATGACCTTTATGAAAGAACTCCATATGTAGAACAAATTTTATTTGAAGAAAAAATCTCTATCTTCAATTTTGTAGTCCCAGAAAGACGAACTTTTGCAATTTTCGAAAATTCAGAGTTATCCGTGAAAATTGTACCTATGCCACGTTAATAAGTGTATTTTACTCTATTCATACAAGAAATTTAAAGAAAAAAATTGGAGTCGTTTTTGAGAAAATTTTGAAAATGTCCGCGGGGCTACATGTAAAGTACCCCCAAATTTTGAAGAATCTTTTTCAAAATCTCAAAGCTTTGACTAGAACCAGATAGACTCGGAAATATCCGTTTTGGAAGAAATCGTACGTATGGTTTAGGCGCTAGCAGTGTTCACAGACGGACAGACGGACGAACGGACGGACGTTTTCCTTTCAATTGGGTTTTGGGTATCAAGGACCTAGAAAACAGGGTTTCTGGCTACACCACGTGTTAGGGGATTTTTTTTCTTAATTTTTCAACTGGTTTTATCCACTTTTTCGTTTTCACGGCCCGGCAATTAATTTTTTTTCCGCTGAAAATTGGCCATTTTTTCTCGCAGTATTAAATAACTTTCCTTGTACTACGTATATCACTCCGTGTATACGTACGTATACGGGAAAGTAAAAAGTCATGGAATGTGTCTACGTCAAAAGAGTAAAATTTGCAATTGCCTAAAAACCGTATGTTTACTCATAACATTGATTCTGCGAGGACATGTCTGAATATCACGTCCATAGTGTCTGCCGCAACAGAATTACACGGACGGTCTTTGAGAGTTCTCCATGTTCTCCTTGTGCACTATTTTTCCCAACACTTACCACAGTTTTATCATATTGTATATCTTGCCTTTCCTCTGCGTGCATCACGTAAAGTTATGTGACTACATGTTTTATTTCCTAAGCACAATCACAGATAATACATATCGTAATAGTTGAGAGAGCGCGCAATGCAGTTACAAGATTTTTTTCCTTTTACACTAAAATATTCGCTCTGAGTAAAAAATTCAATAATTATCTCACATACATCCTTCGGCGCATTTTATTCAACTATTACCTGCTGCCTGTGAGTCTCGTGTTACACTTCCTGCTGACACAAACATTTTATTAGAACTGGTGATGCTACAACAGCACATTTTTTCTCTCATTACTCGTAAAGGCGACGCAATATTATAATACTACATGAACCTGCACAAGTATTTCCAAAAAGAAAGAAAGGAAAACATTCTCAACGCGCTGATTGGCACTTAAAGTTCTTAAGTCTTCAATACTTGCGCTATGTTTTCTCATACAAGTACCCGCACGGCGTACTTTGTACGCCAAGGATATTTTGCTAGAAAACTCAGCAAGGTCTGAAAAATTTTCGGATATAATTTTTATTTTGTGTCATTTGAAATGTGTATATATTATAAATTTGTCTACTCCCATTGTATAATTCACTCATTTGATGGCTGCAACCAGTTACATAAAGATATCCATTTCCATAGTTTTGATTATGATGCAGGTTCATGACCAATCACAGAGAAGCTTACAAACCAAGTATCGGTACTTAATTAGTCATCGCGAATATATATATAGCAAATGTTTCGTTCGACTGGGTTCATTAAAATTGCATTTCATATTATATTAACCTTCTCAGTTTTAATTTCTTTTTTATTAGTATTTTTTAACGTGAAATATTATTTAAAATATATTGAATCTTAATTTCACTTTGATCGTATTTGACTAGCGCAGTGGTAGTTATTGGAGAGAACATTTGACTGAGGTTAAGTTGTGAATCCATGTCATTTTGGGTTATATGTCTGGTTTAAAATATCTAGTGAATCAAAGGCGGACTTGTCACTTTCAGAAATAAGAGAAAAAACGAAAATTGTGACGGAATTCTTCCTGCAACTTCTGTACTCGCTTGCAGGCGATGTGGGAAACCAAAGCCACCTGCGGCGGGGTGGGTTCGGAGGTGTCCGCTAGGTGGTCTTGCTGAATGTCACGAAAAAATCCAGTGTAAAAGTTTAACTTATAAAAGTTACTGTAAGTCGTAGAAAAAGTACAGTATGAAACTCGATGTAATAGTTTTTAATACACTCGTATGAAGTTTACGATACTCGCGCGTTCCTCCCTCGAATCGTAATATCACACTCGTGTATTAATACCCATCATTACATCACCGTTACATCATCGAATACATCATCGTTTCATAATGTACAATTAATTAATTAAGTAATAATAATAATAATAAATATAATGTGACATACCCACAGTACCACTCCATTATTGTCGGAATATTGGGGATTATATTTCTCACAGTTTGGATGGCGAAGAAAATGTACGTCGTTAATCGACAGGTCTATTCGTTGATTATCTAATTATATTAATTTTAATTTGTTAAGATACGAGGTGGTGATCGCTATTGTTAAGAAGAAGATCATATGGAGCTGTCCGAGAACAGAAGAAGGAGATTTTGTCGGCTGACAGATAAAACGAGTTAAACTATTGGTGATTGAATGCTGAATTAAAAAAATATTGCTAGTGACGTATATAAATAAAAGAATTGAAAGCATAGATGTTCGGGAGCGGGCGCTTATCAGCGGGAGAAGTTGAATAAATTTTTCTAACACAACGACATCTGAAATGAACCTGACGATCAGCATATAATAAAGTAAGAACAATCCAAATCATTTTATAAATTAGTTAATATGTGCCAAGGCAATGAATTTGTTATCAATATTAGGGTGATGTGTAGTCAAAAATAATAAATATTAATTCTAATTGAATAAAGCTAATTATTTTTGTTTGCGGGGAATCCGATATGGTGAAGTCGAAGTAATAATTTCCAGAAAATTTCCCTATTTGTAGGAAGGGCACGTCGACCGACTGGACTAGTAGGGCAAATAAATAATCAAGTTTTTGAAAGTTAAATCATCAAAAATTAACAATTATTGGAATAATACTATTGCAATAAGAATAAAATATCATCAATAGGTGGTTTGGCGTTGCCTGTAGTCGAATACAGTTTTAGACTAGTACACTGGACTGATAAAAAAATTCGCTTCTTGGATCGAAAAACCAGAAAACTGCTTGCAATACATCATGTCGCTCATCCTCGAGCTGATGTCTATAGACTTTATGTGTCACGTAAGTAAGAAGGAAGAGGTCTCAGACAAATTGAGGCATCCAGGCACAATGCAATAGTCGGGTTGGGAAAGTATGTAGTCAGCTGTCAATATGACACTCTGATGAGGCAGACCATGAAATTTTACCGAAGAATGGGAAACAGAGGCATTGTTAGTGTAGCAAGAAGAACCGCAAAGAAGTCTATGCAAGACACGCAGAATGATAGTGATACTGAATTTCTGATGCTACTTAACATGAAACGTGAGACACTAAAAATGTTAAAGTAATCTTGGAAAGACAAACCACTCCAAGGAGAATACTTAAAACGAATGGACAGGGTACAGATCTATAAAGATCAATCATTTATGTGGCTCAAAATGGGAAGAATGAAGCCAGAATCGGAAACACTTGTAATAGCTGCCCAAGATCAGGCATTGAGAACACGACATTACGATAAAGCGGTTCTCAAAATTTCCCAAGATGATAAATTCTGCATTTTCTAGGAACATATAAAAACCATTTATCATATTGTCTCAGCTTGTCCAAAGAAAGAATAGCAAAGATAGAAAAAGCAAAGACCGAATACTTGAAAAGACACGACAGGGTGTGTAGTTACCTCCACCGGCAGATCTGTACCGCCCACGACATTCTAAACACATGCCCCAAGTGGTACGAACACTCACCAAAACCGGTTACGGTTTTTGGATTGTGTACAATATTTTATGACAAACAAATCCAAACTGATCGCACGATAGCGGCAAACAAACCGTATAAAGTTATCCGGGATTTGGAGAAAAAAATCGTCTCTACGTGTCGATGTTGCTGTACCTTGCGATCAAAACGTCGTTACAAGGGAGGCAGAGAAATGTCTTAAATACAAGAGTTGGTAAATGGAGATCAGTCGAATATGAGGCGTAAAAGCACAGGTCGTACCGATAGTCATCGGAGCTCTGGGATTCGTTCCGCAAAATTTGTCTAAGAACTTGGCAAAACTCCCAGGTAATTCAAAAGACTGAGAAGTGCTAGAAATTGCTTTATTGGGAACAGCCTACATTTTGCGCAAAGTATTGTAGAGGCACCAACAGTTTCTAGATCTTCTCCTTCCTTTGGTAGCTGGTTGCAACCTGGAGTAAATTTTATTTTCAGGCGACTCATAACAGCTTTAGTGGTGATGTAGTGGAATAATAATAAATTTAGCATATTAGTCTTTAGAACAATTTTTGCATTTGATGACTTTAAGAATATGCTGGTTGCATGGAAATTTCGTGAACCAGTTAGAAGTAAGTGTAGTAATCATTGTAGTTGTGCGATGTTTTGCTCTTCCGAAAATGTCACAGATATTTTTAAAATTTTGTTGTTAGTTATTCTTGATCAAGACGACATATTTTGTTTTGTAAATTTGCTGATAAGCGGTGTTTTATTCCACTTTGTAAACTTGTCTACGCCATTGAAAACATCTCCACACTCTATATCGCTGCTTGAATAATCACTTGCATGATGAAGCTCAGAACACATGCCATTTTCACTCTTGACTACTATAAGTTCTTCATCAGCATCACTTGCAGCATCGCAAATTTTGCTTCTGACTTCTGCTTCTGATTTCTCAGGTAATAATTCATGTATCTTTTATCTGATAAATTAATAATCTCTGTATTGTTCCTAATGTAAAACAAAATAAATTAGTTTAATTTCATCAATATATAAAAAATCCTGTGATAATTGAAAAAAGGAGCACTTACATTGCTACCCGTGTGGCGTAGCACGTACAGTACATCAACGAATATACTCGTATAATAATACAATCGTCCAGCCACTGCAGTAAATCTTACGCAACTGAGTATCCAGCAGGATACAACTGAATACCTTCTGCGAGGTTAGGTTAAATGTCAGAACCTATGTTGTAATCTGACACATATGACGATAACTGTTCCGTGGCGTACAAAGCGAGATAACTAAGGGTTAACATACCAGTCCCCATTCCCCTACACCACCATCCCCTAGCTAAATCCACTCCTCTCGATGCTGAAAAATGGTGAACATTTGGATTTACAATATCAAAAATTCAGAAATTTTCATTGTCATTATTTCATTTTATAGTTTCAAAGAACAGATTTCATTAAGAAAAAAATCTGTATCGTCAATAGAGTAATCTCTTCAATACTCCACAGCAATAGAAAAAAATCTCTTCAATACTGTAGTTGTAGGGAGACGATAAAAAAGTTTGAACGTTTGACTTTTAGCCATAAACCAGTTTCTGGCTAACAAGGCTTGTCCCATCCGGTGCGGTGCCAAGTTAGGGAAAATCCCTGCAAGTCGACGTTGGCCGGTGCCGGATCTTGCTAGCCAGTGGGGGACGATCACCGCCATCTCCCGGGATAAAACATGCATTAAACTTATTGGTCTAGTAACCAAAAGTCAGTTTATTGAGAAATAATATTTTTGTCATCGCAAACCTGCTATTTTTCTTAATTTTTATCAATTTTCTTAGAGAAATTTATTATTAAAGAATTTTCTTAGAAAATGTTTGCATTGCATTCTTTGAAACATTTGCATTGCAGAAGCATATTAACACTCCAGAAACATGCAAATTGTTATTAATTACAAAACAAAAGAATAGTTTTACAATTTTTACAAATATGAACGATTTACATGTTTCTGGAGTGTTTATATGCTTCTGCAATGCAAATTTTTGCCTAGAAAGCGTATTTTCAAACCAACTTCTGAATGTTCATAGCGGTTCAGCCATTCGGAATATCCAAGTAGTTTATTGGACGAAATGTACTTAAAACTAGCGAACCCGTGCGAAAACTCTCGCATGTTAAACTCCATCCTTTCCCTATCCCTTTGTATATTCTTTCTATGTCTAAGAAGGACCGTTGTTAATGAAACGTGTTTACTTGTTTGAAAATGTACGGATGTAACTTCTAATGAACTTACAGAATATCAAACAAAAATAATAATACAATTTATTTTCGGAACAAATTTTCAATAAAGGTTTATTCAGTATTATAGAGAGATGTTCTTGGAAAAATTCATACTTCTTTAAAAACAATATTTAAGAAATTATTTAATCTTTCTCGAGAGTTTGCTTTTTGCTTCTTTTAATTGTCACAAAAATATTAGAAAAGGTTTTTACTCTGGAGAAGGCCTCGTAAAGAACTTGTCATAGCATCGAATGTTTATTTTCTAGAGATGATACAATTTTTGTGCAAATGTAGGATATTTCTTGGCATATTTTTTAAACCAGTCAGAACTAGTGGTGGTACAGAATGGCACAGACTTTCCCGTATTAGTATTCTATTTCCTTGGTTCTGGACCAGCTATTAGAAATAGCCATATACTTTTGCCAGCTGCCATCTATCGCCGCACAAAGTACATTTTTTGATGTTTTCTTAATTTTCAGTGTTCTAACAGTAGAACGGATATATTACTTTTAGAATATTAAAGAACACTAAATCCTCGTCGTAAATGTCAATTTCTCTGAAAAATTTGAAGCCGTTTTTAAGGAAATTGCGTTTAAGCGCTACAGGAAATTCTAAATTTGAAGAACACTTTTGAGTTTTTGACAAACATTATTAGAAGTCATTGGAAGTACATCAACTGACAAATACAATAGTGGTTAAAAATTGCTGGAAATGTGCATATTAACGGTGTGAGAAATCTTTCAAAAAACGAGACCCTGGGAATCTGAAAGGGATATTTTGATTTTACTTTACACAAAACCTTAACATTTCCAATTTTTTCTCAGAAATGGCTTCAAATTTCTCGCTTGAATTTAGTTTTTCGAATAGAGCAAAGAACGCTTAAAATCCCGGCAAGATCCATTTTCGTTGAACTCCCTAAATTTTCAAAAATTGTTTAAGATTGGTATCATAATGTTAATCATTATGTAATAATAATAATAATAATAATAATAATAATAATAATAATAATAATAATAGTGACTTTATTTATGTGGCGAGACTCGGGCCATCAGACCCGCTCTTCCGCCTAACCACGATTATGTGCTGTTGTAGCACCACTAGTTCCCTAAGTTGGACGGTGTTATGCATCAGCCGGCTAAGTGACATCATACAAGTTTTGAGATAATCGTTTTCAAAGGTTCTATTACATTTTCAGCTCTAAAAACTGTAATTTAATTATTTCATTCATTGAAGCGCCAAACTACACAAACATGAGTGGAATATCTGGCGCTTACCTGCATTATGTGAAATTAAGAACACCAGATTCGAAGATATAGGTTTACAGCCGGTTGATGCGAAACATAAAATCCCTGATGTGACTGATGGCGTTTACATGTTTCATTAATTATAAGGCTATTTTTACAGATTTGGCACCAAAATTTTGCGTACACTTAGAACATGGCCCAATGCAACTGATGGCATCCATATCTCTTATTTTTCTAAATGGCGCTTAGCCGGTTGATGCATAACACCGCCCAGTTATCCCTTTCTCGCCCCTGGCGTTCCCTGCCTGGCTGGGCCGCGTGATGGGCGGGCGTTTGCGCGGGGGCGTGGCGCGCCGGGCGCCAACTGCTCCTCGCACGGGGTGGCACGCGCCAGGCAGACGCCCACCGGCGCCGCGCTGCCCGCCCAATGTTGCCCCAGGTCCCAACGAAGTGGAGTCGATCAATGCCAGGAGAATACCGGAGCAGCACCTCAACGAACGAGCCACACCGAATGTTGGCCCAGGTCCCAACAAAGTGAAGTCTATCAATGCTAGGCGAATGCCAGACCAGCACCTCAACGAACGAGCCACACTGAATGTTGGTCCAGGTCCCAACAAAGTGAAGTCTATCAATGCCAGGCGAATGTCAGATCAGCACCTCAACAAACGAACCACGTCGAATGTTGGCCCAGGTCCCAACAAAGTGGAGTCGATCAATGCCAGGCGAATGCCAGACCAGCACCTCAACGAACGAGCCACACTGAATGTTGGTCCAGGTCCCAACAAAGTGAAGTCTATCAATGCCAGGCGAATGTCAGACCAGCACCTCAACAAACGAACCACGTCGAATGTTGGCCCAGGTCCCAACAAAGTGGAGTCGATCAATGCCAGGCGAATGCCAGACCAGCACCTCAACGAACGAGCCACACTGAATGTTGGCCCAGGTCCCAACAAAGGGCAGTCGATCAATGCCAGGAGAATGTCAGACCAGCACCTCAACAAACGGACCACGGACTGCGTGCAATCTTTCCTTTTTCATCCTTGACACCTCCCTTCCCCTTACAAGATTAGTTTCAAATAAGATACGTCCCACAATACCAACCTCGCGAAAACCGTCCGCCATACAATATTGGCTTAGGGACTTTTGATTAGAATTTAAGTTGAAAGAAGTAGGGACTAACCCTAACTTAGATTCCCCACCCAATGGAAGTACTGCAGATGAGGACTATTTCTTCGCTGAAAAAGGGCATGCGTTTTGAATAAATAAATTTGTGTCAACTTCAACCGTTGAAGGCGGCACAAAGCTTTGTGGAGATGGCGCGTAGAGCTCTACATTCGGGCGGGGGAAGGGGAGGGACTTTGCTCAGATTGAAGGAGATCGCTGCGTAACGGGCATTTTAACCGACCGCTTTTCGACTCTCGGTTATCTGCAGAACAGTCAAGCATCGCCGAGCACACAAAAATGAATAAAGATAACTTTCTATGTACTAACAGAATATCAAATAAAAATAAAAACAATGCAATTGGTATTTGAAATACATTTTAATAAAGCGTTATTCACAGATGATCTTGGAACAATTTACAACACAAATTTAAAAACATTTGAAGCAATTAAAAAATTACATTAGCTTTTCACTGTCTTTTTTAAGGTCAATTTTCAACATCTTGGTCATGCAGCGAACTCTGTGACTTTTAACATGCAGGGGGGAACACATAAGTACAACATAAACAAACACACCCATGTCCGAAGCGGGACTCGAACCCGTGACCCTCCGGTTCGAGATCTCTATCGCACTACTGTCTTATCTATCTCGCCATCTGGTCGACTCATTTTCACAAAAATACTACAAAAGCTTTTTACTGTTGAGAAAGCTACGTAAAGTTGTTCATGTGGAGATGTTTCCTCTATTATATTACGTATCTGTCTTGTATTCGCTTCCTATCTCCAGAGAAGACGATCAGAGCTTATTACCTGAGTATCTATCTTACTAATTTAGTGCAATTTCATTTTAAAAAGACTTTAAATCTTTAGAAACTCAGGTAATAAGCTCTGATTGTCACCCTGTACTCTAAGTCCAAAATAATATTTACTTATTTTCCTTCTCGTGACAATTTTGTTTTTAAATTTTGCAAACCGACAAAAGTCTTCTCAACTTTTTTAAATATTATTAGTCATATTTTATTCTTTGCCAAGATGGAAGCAATTTTCAAAAAAATAACTTTTATATATTCTCATCAATACTTCTTAAATTTTGTAAGATAAGCCAAGATTCAATAAGCATCGTGATTATAAATATACAGATAGCTTCTATAAAGTATTTTGAATTGGAATATGTTGATTAAAATACAAAACACGACATAAAATTCACATTATTTTTGCTTTCGTATTTTTAGGCGCTGTCAGTTAATTTTAACAATACTGCATTATTTTGTATTACAAATCAAAACTACCCTGGGCACTTTCGTTGAAATAGTATCTTTATCGTCAGGTTCCGTTGTGGATACGTTCAATTTTACTTTCATATCCCATTATTCATGACAATCATTGCTTCTCACTTCCTCGAGCGAACCGGGCTGTCCGCGGATCTCCAGCGTCCGCCCCGATCGCCTCGTCCGCCCCATTAACCCCAAGTCCTCCAAAACATCGGCTCCCGTCCTGAAGCTTCGGGCTTGCTTCTATTAATCAGAGTGGGCACTTAGTCTTCGACTGCGATTAACATACTCCATGCAATATGTATGAGTGGCTCAACTACGGAACGCCGTGTGTATTTTTATCGTGTAATGATTCACGCGGGGCTCATTATCATGGCATTATGAGTCACGGGGGCAGAAGGGGAAGCGCGGGGCTCGACAGCCGGGAATGTAGGTTGCAAATTTATCGACGTGCCCGATCCGCCCGCCGGCGCCGCCGCCGCCGCCACCGCCGGCTGTTGCTGGCGGGTGCCACCAGCATAGCGCTCTGTGCGCCGAAGAAAGTGCACAAGACAGCACGAAGAATAAGCTAGACTAGGTTCCACTTTTGCCTTCAAATTCAAACAGACCAATCATCCGACACCAAGTCGATTAAAATATAAATATTGCTTTAAAGCATCAAAAAACAAACGTAACATTTAACATTTTAATCTGCCGAGTATTTAATGCCACCAGATACTTTCCTCGTATTTTCTCGAATATAAACCCCCTCTTTTTCAAAAATCGGCGCTAATATAAATGGGAGCTAATGCACAAGTATTTCAAAATAAAGCGAAATATTCTTTCAAAAATTGTCTTTTATTTTTAAAACAATATTACAAATTGATAGATATTTTTGTATCCGTAATCCCGTCAGTAATGTTTTCAGACCTACTGACAATTAAAATTGCAGGGAATTATTAATTTTTAAACAACATTATTTCAAGAAATAACATTTGAAGAACACACTGATGTGTTTTGAAACTCTCATCCAAACGTGTTATGTTGATTTCATGTGTAAACCATTTTACAACACAGGTTTTTTTTTATTTTTCAAAAAGGCTGACATATTTTCAACATTTTCTCAAAAATGGGTTTAAATGTTTTATTTAAATTTCTGGTAGGAATAAAATCCACTTATAAAGGTGGAATACGTCAGATTTTTACTGTTAACTCAGAATTTTTGAAATTTTCAAAAGTTCGCAGTCATTTTGAGGTCTTCTTACAACTACCAAAATTAAGATACAGATTTTTCCTTCATATAAAATTTATTCCCCATAATTAATTCTTTCATTAGGGTCATGTACATGTTCTTTAAAAGATGTCTAATAGAGTATCTCGAAAACTCAAAAGTGTTCGGTGAAAATGAGCTCAAATTTCAACATTATAAAAAACGCTCAGTCACCATTTTCACAAAAAAGGCTCCAAATTTTTTCTTTAAAATTTTTGTACGTATTGCACTGCTTCAGATGACAATGCCATTTTGCCGCATCATTTTGTTTTTTTCAAACATTACAAAAATTTAATTTTTTTGGAAATATCTCTCGTGTTTTTAAAATACAAATTTCCAGTGATTTCTAAACATTATTACATTTATGAGAGGATTTGATTAAGACGACTTTGAATTAAGTTTTTCAAAGAGTCAAACGATTTCTGTAAAAAATACCGTCAAAATTTCGCATTTACAGTAAATGTTTTAAAATGTTTCTTAAAAAAGCCCCATATTTTTCAACGAAAATGTTTATGTAGGACGAGATTTTACCCTTCTTTAATATTCTTCAAGTAATATTTCGGTTCTTCTATTAGGAAACCGAAAATGTGAGAAATTTTCAAAAAACGTACTTTGGGTGGTGATAGATGCCAGCTGACAAGAGTATGTGGCAAGTCCGAAATGCTAGCCCAGACCACATGAAACTAGAAAACTAACTAGTATGAGAAAATCTGTGCCATTCTGTAACATCACTAGGGTGATCCTCCACCCACCCTAGTGTATTTCAGAGTAATTTATTTTACCGAAAATACTCATACCCAATTAATATTTTTGCCTACCGGCAACCAGAAGTACTTAGTTGTGCTTTTGAGATACAATTGATTTGGATTATTCACAGTCACATAAATGTGACCATCTAACAGAATTCTGAATAACCCCCTTTTGCAGCGATGTCCGCTGCGAGAGATACAGGAAGAGAGTCAATTAAGGATGGCTCCGACAGGGATGCGGTGAAGCGATGCCGACTCCGGTGCCGTGCATCCTCCGATGCCGTCTTGCTGAGGAAAATATAGGGATGCATGAAGGAAATAGGGGTAGACACGGTCCTCAAGAATGGCTGCATACGTGAGTGGTTTATTGTACCTTCAAGAATGACGAGATCACTCACGCATTCGTGGCTTTCCAACAAAAAACATCCCTCATTCTATCATGTTCCCCCCTACCGCTTGAACCTTTCCGTCAAATTTTACAAGGTGTTTGAGTTCAGACATTTCACGCCGTGTACTGCAGCGATCATCTGTCCGATGGAGCAGAAAATGGATTCAACTGAAAAGACGACCTGTTGCCACTCGGTAGTCGAGGTGTGCATATTCCAGCCATCGTCACCGACGGGCAGTAATCAGCATGGGTGCATAACCCAGGTGCCTGCTGCGGAGGCCCATACGCAGCAGTGTTCGCTGAACGGTTGTTGAGGAGACCTTGTTCGGGCCCACAGCAAAGCAGGAATAAATACGTTTATTTACAAAAAAGCAAGGCAGAACAGCTACGACTGTAATCGGCGTAGCGCGCGGCCGCTGGGCCGGCGAACCCACACCACCGGAAGCTGCCGCCGGCAAGCATGCGCCCACGGCATTCTCAGAAATCCTGCCCAGAAGCGCACGTGCGCGCCTCGCTATCTCTGCACCCCCTTGTCCGTTGCAGAGAAGCAACGAACGAAGGCCAGAATGCTCCAGACAAAATCAAACGGCAATCCATAATTGATCATCGCCATCCCCACCTCTGCCGCGCGAGAGAGCCCATTCCTGACGTCTTTTTGCCGTAACCGAAATTCGGCAATCCAGTGCAAGGCACCGTGAGAGACGCACGCGTGAGGACTTCGCGCGGAAGCGTGTAAAATAATGTATAATCGTGGAACTTGAGATGCAAACAGCTCGCACACATTCATTAATTCAATTGTGGCAGTAAGCATCTAAGTTGTGTCTGTCGCTTTTGCGTAAGTTTACGCCCGTAATTGTTAATTTAACTGTGTAACTCGTCTGCTTCTGGTCGGCACTAAGGTAATTACTACAGTGTACAAGGTCCCTGCAAAAAACGTACTTAGACAAGGAGTGAATTGACGCGCCAACTGAAATCTTTATGTTTATGTACTGTGTTCCTGTAAGTGACAATTCAACAAATCTGCAAATTAAACCTTGCTTGTGCTGGAACTTTACTTGTGTGTATTCTGCAACTCCTGCGCAAATCCCATGAACTGTCAAAGGGTTTCGGGATTTCTGTACCTCATCACCACTAATCATACAGTCCACTTATAAAATAACGCATTATGAGTGTAGTAGCCCCGAACAGACCCTGTCGGTAGCCCCCTTGGTTCATCTGGGAGGTCAGTTGCTTTACAGCAGTGGTGTCAAGGTCTCCTACTGGTGGCAGTGGCACGCCTCGCGTCACCGTGCCATGCCACGAGCTTCTCTACACCACTAACGGCGGGAGAGAAAACTATTAGAAACCCCGCCGTTTGACAATACTGATGGCGTTGTCTCTTCCGGCGGGATTACAAACTGCGTGGAGAGGCGATTTCGTCGTGGCACTCGTGCCACGAACTCCCGCTCGTGGCATCGACTTTGATAACATTGCTCTACGGCTGAATTTCTATCCGCCCATACGCATCTTCCCAGCCACAGTCCTCCCTTGTCATCTTTGGCTCGTGGTGCGCCACATTGCCTCGGCGTCGTTTTTGGGTATCGCCATTTTGCGATGCATTGTATACTTTATCCACGGCGGCACACGCACACTTTACAAACTTACCTGTTCCGGAAATGCTTCCGCCCTTGGCCGGAAAGCCAATGATGATGTCCTTTTGGGCGTCCCATAAATCGCTCCGTTCCTGCATTGCGACAACTACTGCACTGTTTCCGCTTCCACCCTACATGCTTTAAATACCCTTCAATGTAAGTGCTGCTACATGTCGTTCGTGAGGGAGTCTCGCATGTCTACGTCGAGCATAGGCGGTGGTAACATTTATGTGACTAGACTGTATAGTTTCAGGACTATTAGATAAAGAATATCTGGAATCCAGAGATTCTGCATTGCTATAATTTATATTAAAGCCAACTTTGGTGAAATTTGCACAATTCAAAATTAGCATCATGTTCTAAAGATAGAGATTTGAAAGGGGAAAACCCTTGCCAGCGTGTTTCATCCCGGAGGTGATCGCCTTGCCAATGGACAGCTCTCAGTGGGACAAATCATAAACCGTGCACGCTCCCACCGCTTGAAAATGGCAATGGGAAGTGTGAGTATTTCAGCTTCATTAAAAATCCTTCCGACACCTTTCCATGAGGGTGCTTGAAACCTGAGAAACATGATTAGATTACTTGCGAGTATAAGATGCATTGCATACTGCCATGCAACAACCAACACAACCGTCGTACAAAAGACCCATACAACAACATTCGCAAAGCAAACAGAAAGTTGGGTTTCTATCGGTATCACTCCACGTGCTGCATGTTCTGGGAAGTCTGTTCGCATGTAGGACCGTCACCATCAGATGTGGGAGGCATCTGAACGCTTCTATTCAGAAAAGGGTATCATTAGAGAGCGGAGCAATATGCAGCCCGAAACGTCAAAATATGTACATAAATATGTAAGCAAAACGATAAGAATACAAAATTGGTCATAAATGTAATATTAAAATACTTTACTTATAAAACCCATTTACGTAAAACAAAATTACATTTATAAAGAAATTCTTAAAACTTTTTTTTAAATAATACGAATGTTTTTTAAATCATTTGGAAAGCACAAATTGATGCACGCTTAGCACCACACAACCTTCCCGTCACTAGTAAAAACTTCATCTATTGTTATTCAGGACTGTGGTTTAGCAGACAAACCAATGTGCAGATAAGTAAGGTTATAAGCACCTTGAGCAATACAAATCATCCTACAAACATCCTACATACATACATCCTACAAACTGACGAAATATAAGACCAGCAAACAATCACTAGAGTGTGCAACACTGTCATCGAAGCGTTACATGTCGGCGATCGCCAAACTTTTTCGGAAATTAAGGTTAAAATTCACGAAACGGCGTCAATAATACTTTTCACACGTACATTTCACCAATATTGTGAAAATAAGGGGAAAATGCTGGTTTTAAAATAATACTTCTTTTCATAAAGAAATATTTAATTAAATAGAAGAATATTGATATAATAAAAACATTTTATGAAAATAGCAAAATATTTAATGTGCTAAATATGTGAAAATATGTAACGAAAAAATAGGATATTATGTTAGGTGAGTGACGATTCGCCAATATTACAATTTTGATAACGGTAAGTAGAAAATATGTAATTACATAAAAATCTGGTCTCTAGTAATCATTCATCACGCCTATTGCTAGACATGAAGCTTTGTGTTTCAAGGAAGGAAATAACTCCTAGATATTGGAATTATTAGTGAATTTTAAATGTATTTATTTCCTTGCATTTAGAACTGATATCAACTCTAGTATTTCACAAAGATTTTTTCATAAATTTTGTTCCATTTTAATTTATGTAACGCCCTAAATGTCTGCTTCCTCACGGAAAAACGACTACTTCACAAGTTTCCGAAGCGAGCAACGTCGCATGCATAGGCAAAACAGTACATTGATTTATGAGCTTTATTCCCTATATTACAGTTCTTTCACCACTCCATGAAGTGTTGTGGAAATGTGTTATCTTTGAACAAGATGACCGTCAGTCTCCTTCATTCTACCCGCAATCACTTTACAAAAGTGCTATTTTTTTAAGTAAAAGAAATTTCTATCTCAATATATCCATAGTAGGTAAATAGATTTCAGACATAAATCCTAATAATGATTTTGCATATTTTCATATACAATCACGGTTTAATTTTGATTTTATGAGTTCTTATTTTTTATGTGTTTTGGTAACTTCAATAACTTCAGCAATTTTTCTTTGGCGTGATGTTTCAAAGCCGCTTGCATTATGTTTGTTTCTGAAAATGTAATAGGAGTATTTTGTAGGTTCTCTTTCAAGATAATCCGTCTAGTTCGAAAGCAAAATAATTAATTTGCATCGGACTCAAGGTCCTCAGTTCCGTTCTGAAAGAGCCCGTGAATGTACTCTTTTTAATAAATGCAGAACTTGTTTTAATTTCCAACGCAGGGGAGTTAATTCCGGCCCGAGCAGTTGGCAAACCTGCCGCCGCGCATCGCGGTCACTCTCCCCGCGAAGTGTTTCCAGCGACTGCAGAGCGACTGTGGGCCTCGCCATTAGTTCCCAATCAGAACTAACAGAGCAGCGCGAGTGGGATAATTAAGCGCCGATGAATTTCACATACAGTTGACCTCGTTGAGGCCGCGGCACGATATGCGGCGCGGTGCTGACGACCCGAAGCCCAGAATAGCCCGCTCACTCGCTCACCGCAAATGCGTCATCGGCAGCCACACACGGCCACTTTCTGACCAGAAAATGCATAAGAACATCACTCGCAAATTAATTAGCCCTTCTCACTTATACCCCAATTGGCAGAGAAATAATATCTCGAGATAAAAAAAAAACTTCTTTTTTCATTAACACTCAATACATCCTCTACCTAGTAATGGTTTGATTTTATCGTAACAGAGATCTCACCACTTATTTTTGTTTTCCAGTTTCTCTCAGATAGTTTAAGTAACTTAATGACTTAAGTATAAATACCCCAATGAAGGGAATATAATTCTCATTATATGCTGGTTGTGGAATAACACCGTCCACACATTTTGATTTATTTATCAAAAATATTTATTCACTACCAATGCAAATTTAGTTATTTGGCAAGTATATATCTTCCCATACCAGGCTCTCTGTTGTAATCCATAGCATAGAGGGTGCAATGGTCATTTTCAAACCCTGAATACCGGCTTTCAAGTCTCAATTAATTCTTATGGAATTTGTGTTGGCGAAAGTGAGATCGCAATTCGATGTTAGGTCGTAGAACTGTGTGACCAGATTCGTTAGCTCTGTTCTAATACTCATTTACTTAAATGAGAAATTCGAACGTAGTGACACCCCACAGTTCACTGATTCTGCAAAACATATTAAAAGGGTCCATTTTTCCAGAGCTAAAAGCCGAGGTGTGCCTTGCCTGCAGGTATGCGACTGTCATCGCAACTGAGGAAGTTTTGTTAGTTCCTTGAAGATTTCTATTCTCATCTCCTTTACTTCGTTAAACTAGTTCCTCCCTAAAAACCAGCCCAGCTGATGCAAGCGAGAAGCAACACCTCCACATCACCTAAGCCTCTGCATAATCGTTTACTGGAGGGCGAATCCCGTCGGTGACAGATTTTGGACAATAGGTGCATAACTGGGTAGAATTCATTCACAGCTGAAGGAAAATTCCAGCGGCTGGCTGTTATGATCGGAAGTTGTCCGTTCCTTCTCTGATCAACTCTAAGAAAATTCCGGAGCTGTACATAAGAAATGGGCCAGAGATCTTCCCTTCCTCCCCACGTAAGATATTACTTTCTCCTCCTTGTCTCATCTTCTACCATTACACATACATAGATGTTCATGGATTATACTACCATAACTGGTACTAGCATAACTGTACTAGCATAACTGGATAGATTGTACTAGCATAACTGGGTAGAATTCATTCACAGCTGAAGGAAAATTCCGGCGGCTGGCTGTTCTGATCGGAAGTTGTCCGTTTCTTCTCTTATCAACTCTAAGAAAATTCCGAAGTTGTATCATACGAAATGGGCCACGGATCTTCCCTTACTTCCCGCGTGAGATTTTCCCTTCCTCCTCCTTGTATCATCCTCTACCCTTACCCACACATAGACGTTCATACACTGTACTACCACATGTATTTGGACATTAGTCGGAACTTAGTGCTTGTCCCTGTTAGAGGGGTACTGCTGGGAAAGATAACTGGAGGAGGAAAAGTCCCACAAATGCATGTGTAGTTCGGCGCCGGATTTCACTTTTCAGGTGGGAAGGGACGTCACCGTCTCCGTAACATGTTCTACATTTATGACGCAAGGATCTCCGTAAATCACGTGCTCGAAATCAATATTCACTTCAAAGCGTGAGTGAACAACTTGTTCAAGGTAAGTTCGTCCCTCGATGAGATAAAAACCTTGCCAGGATACATAGCACTTTCACGCGTTGTGTGTTCTGTCCATGAGCCCGCATATCTGCTACAACACTGTAGGGGCTTTTTATCAGGACCCATTCAGGGCAACCTTCACGACGTGCTACACGCATTGCAGACCGTGACACGAATCTCACCAATGGCAAACACGACCCGTGCAACAAGAGAGGTTTAATTTTATGTTTAAAAATTGAAATATAACATTAATACAAGTAACCGACAAGAACGAACAAAACACCAATTGAAAAATATCTTTTGTTTTATTTTCAAGTTGTTCAAGCGAGTTTAATTATTTCAAGTTCTCCCACCACTGAAAAGATATTGGCTTAGATGGCTCAGAGCATCAACTGATGTCACTGCAGTGCCTCTGACCGTTAGGTTTTAGGGATCGAATCTCGATGTTCTAAAACTTTTCGACGCTAGTTAGACGGAAAGGTCGAATTCAGCCGCAGTCTGCACGAGAATTCTAGCGGCCGTCTGTTCTGTCGGTAGTTTTCCGTGTTTTCTCTGATCAACACCAGGCGAATGCTGGAAGAGTACCCTAAAAAAGGGGTCACGGACAGCGAGCGGTCTTTCCTTCCTCTATTTTCCTATTCTCACTCCTTACTTCCATACACGCACTAAAGTGCACTGCACTGCCAGACCTATTGGGAGACAGTTGGAAGCTTAGAACTTGTCCAGGCTGGGGTGATGCCCCAATGCTGGGAGATACCTGGTTGGGGAAATCCCACTAGCCTATATGTATGTCGCCACAGGATTTCACCATCCCGCGGGGGAAGATCATCGTCACCTGTCGAGGAAGAAACGTGCACTACACTTACCGGATTAATTATGTTAGCCGTTCTCGCGCCCGGAAACGCGAAATAATCAATCAACCAATCAATTCAACTTTAGCTCTTCTTTAGTTCTACAACTACAATTATTGATAACTTAAGGATATATATGTCCCACTCTAAACGATTACCCCTTCAAATGTATTAATTTGATTTTAAATCTATTTAATGGGTGTGTTACACAGTAAAATATAAATGGCAAGAATTAGTGGCATTATATTTTGAAATAGACAAAAACCTTGGAGAGTTCATTGAACAGCAAAGCTACTATTTAATTCTGCTAATAGACTGCCAATAGCCCTTCAGGATCAAAGATGTATAACTTACTAATGATATCGGATCGAATGTGACACAAACCGAAATGAGGCTCAGAGAAATAAGTCCGCAGTAGTTTCAGAACGTCCACACTCTGTACACGCAAACTAAATCCACGATGCAAACGCCGCTCTGAACTATGATTCCAGGAAACAATTAGAGCGTGAAATGTGGAGCGGAGATTTCCTCGCTGAGAACTGCAGCACCAAACGCACGAACACGATGACGCTTCGCCCTCCTCCTCGCTGCGTCGGCATCCTCCTCTGCTTCTCTTTCTTCCTTCCTCAGTGCTGTGCTCACTGCTCAACAACACGCCACGCATACTGATTATGCATCAATCTGAGACATTACGACATTCTTAGATACGCGCAGATTGTAGTAAGTCTTTCTGGAAAGAGTTACATGAGATTCACAAATATGCCGCGAAATAACTGTGAGATCAGTTCTCTCCGAACACTAAAGATCATGTGACAGGAAAAGTGAAGATAATAATAGAAATAATGAAAAATTCATTTCGTGTTGTTAGTTGCTCTTGATTCACGGCATTTTTTACAGGTACTTATCAGTATTATTAGAATTGTTTGCAATGTGTGATGGAAAACCCGCACATAATCCGATGTACATTGTCTCTTAATCAACTTATTTTATCTCAATATTTATAAATAATATAACACAACTAATATTTATACGCATCATCATGTGCATATTTATTTACCACTTACTATATATTACTTTCTCACCCTTCCTAACGTAAGAAGAGGAAGTATTGTCATCGTACTCCAGGAAACAGAGAATTTTCGACACAAATTTTGATTACTGGGCCGTGATAACGAAAAAGTGGATAAATCCAGTTGCCAAATATAGAAAAACTAATGAGGCTACAAAAGTACATACTTTCTCGAAAGCACATCATTTCAATCTGCTCCGCTATATTATACTACTACATAAATTTGCAAAAGAGTTTTCAACCAACAACAATTTATTTCCGGAGAGTTAACTTGCCGACACTCCGTCACTACGTCACAGAAGCACCGGGTGGAAAGAATTTTCCTAAGAGCGAGAAGTAATAAAATTCGGAACATTTTGGGATACCACGGTAAAGGAAAACAAGTTGGTTACATGGATAGTATTTATAATGTAATTAATTTCATATTGATAGATTACTTAAATCGGTTCATTCAGATCCACAAAAAGACAATTGATATGACATACGTTTTAGAAATCGAATAACAGAGTTGAAAATAATGGTGCTAAAACAGTCAATACTTTACGGCGTTATTACGATAGTACGCTAGTCCCACAGCTACGTAGTATTTAAATATTGCACTTTCTGCGCTTCTAACATCTTAGCTATTATTTTAAAGTGTAGAATTCAACCAAGAAGCAAAAAACTCACTATTTCCATCGCAGTGTTGTCAGAATTATGTGAATTCTACTACTGTATAAAATATAATACAAAAGTTTTGTAAACTTGTATTGGAAAAAGAAGACTGATACCCTGGACAATATAGAAATGCATTTCATAGGGCCATGATTAGAGAAGAGTATTCTAAAACCATGCAAAAATACTCTACTTACTATAAATGGTACAGCATTTGGTGCAAAAACTCAATATTTTCATGTAAATATCAACATAAATTTGAAAATACTCCTTTTCATACAGCTACATCAAGTCACAACAATTACACGTAATTTACAGAAATTCGCGAGAGAAACGGAATCCCATTGTTGCATTCCATTCCCTGCATTGTCAATATTCTCTGGGAGCGCTTGTAATTTTTATTTCAAATATTTCAAAATAAATAATTTCTAAAAGATTAATGTGTAAATGTATAACAAAAGATCGAATGTAAGAAACGAACAAAGAAATAATATACAAAATTGCAAATTCTAATTTACAACGCATCCAGCTGTCAGAAGCACAGTAAATTTGAAGCGAGCTTATATGTTTGCCACGAAATTATAGAAAAACTACTCGTGTTTTCAAAACATTAAGCATGACCTTATTTGGAGATGTAATTTTTTAAATAAATACATTTCATTTTTTGATAAATACATTTCATTTAGAAAAAAATTATTGTCAAAATTGTAGCTGTAAGAAGACGCCGAAAACAAAGCGCTGTGAATTCCGAGCGGGCTATTATGTTTGTCAGGAAAATATAGAAAAACTACTTATACTTTCAAAAGTATTCTGAAAATCTGTTTTTGATAAGCATATTTCATTAAGAAAAACAATTGTATCTTATCTTCAGAATTGTAGTTGTACAAATAAGTCGACTTTTTTTTTAATTTTTTACAAATTTTTGTAAAATCATGCATTTCAATGAACATGACACCCAGACAATTCTCTTAAACTTACTTTATGCTATCTTAATCTAGATATTAATTTAATCAAAAAACGTTACGCGGTTTTTAAGAAAAAATTGTTTAAAGAAAATAAAAAATTGTCTGTTTGACACAAATTTTCGAAAAAAAAACGCTTATGTTTTTGACAAACTGAATTTGACCTTATTTGAAGACTTGTTTTTTATGAACACATATCATTAAGAAACTAGTGGTGGTACTGAATGGCACAGACTTTTCCCTATTAGTTTTCTAGTTCCTTGGTCTAGGCTAGCTATTCGGTATTGCCACATACTCGTGCCAACTGCCATCTATCGTCGCCCATAGTACATTTTATGAACTTCTCGGTTTTTTAATAGTAGAACGGAAATATTAATTTAATAATATTAAATAACACTAAAATCTCGTCCTAAATGCTAATTTTCTTTTAAAAAATTTAGAGCTTTTTTAAGAAAATGGAGTTAAAGCGCTACAAAAAATGCGAAATTTGAAGCTCATTTTCAGAGAAAATTTTTCAGTTTTCGAAACTTTCCATTTGAAGTCATTTCAAGCACTTACACTCGCAAATAAAATACTGTTAACAAATTGCTGGTAATGTGCATACTAAAGGCTTGAGAGATCTTTCAAAAAATTACATTTGTGTAATTTTGGCAAAAACAAAAAAGACCCCAAATTAAACTTTACGCCATATTAAAGAGTGCAATTAGCACTATCCGTTCGAAAAGTTTGAAGAAAACATTTGGAGCCATTTATGAGAAAATAGTGTTTGAGCGTTTCTGAAAATGCGGAATTTTGAGCTAGTTTTTACATAAAACGGTCGAGTTTTTGAGAAACTTTACTTGACATTATTTAAAGCACATCCTAGGCGCTAATGGTGTTTACAGACAGACAGACGGGCGGACGGACGGACGGACAGACCGACGTTTTCCTTTCAATTGGTTTGTCGATATCAAGGACTTACAAAATAGGGACTCTGGCTACATCATATGTTAGGGGATTTTTTTCTTAATTTAGAAAATGGTTTTATCTACTTTTTCATTGTCAGGGCCCGGCAATGAATTTTTTTGACGAAAATTTGCCGTTTTTTCGCGCAACATTACATAACTTTCCCTATACCACTATATTACTCCGTATATACGTATGTATACGGGAAAGTAATAATATTCACGTTCTATTATTTGGAAATCGAAAAATTAAGAAAATGTACTTTAGGCGGCGGTAGATGGCATTTGGCAAGAGAATGAGGCAAGTCCAAATAGCTACCCGAGACCAAAGGAAATACAGAACTAATATGGGAAGGTGTGTGCACCACTAGTTTTACTATACTTTGGAAGAGTATATCATTCAAATAATGTTGAAATAGTACTCACGTCAGTAATAACTTATATAATAAAACAGAAATGCTTCTGAATGCTTTATACTTCTCGTGTTTGTAAATAAGTATAAACAAATTAATACTTGATTGATGTTAACGGATGTAAATATCTTTTCGGTTCACTCTACAACCCGCTCCGACGACTTATATAAAACGAAAAATATTAATCAACTGACATTTGCATGAATTTTGGGCCCGGTATAAAATGTGTAAAAGTGAACTTAAAGAGAGGTAAAACTATAAAACAGGGAGACTGCAAGTGGATAAGCATCCTGTACCTCATTGAGCCACAGAACAATCAATCAAATAACATAAGCATTGAAGGTAAAAAATCTTTAACGACACGATGATGAGAAATTGCGAAGAGTATTATGGAAGAGGAGAAGACTTGTTCTGTAGACATCTCGAATTTGGAGGAATAAAATATCCGTAATAGGAACTTTGACATTGTATTTCGCCGAGCACTATCTTGAACTGGTGGACTCGATTGAGTAAGAAATCGAAACGTGGACTGAAAAAACAAAAAATTGCTTATAATGCATTACGTTGTCCACTCTCGCTGATAAACACGCAAGTACGATGGAAAAGGAAAAATTGAAGACACTTGGCACAATACATTAGATGATCCATTTACGAGGCTGATCATTAATACACCTGCAATGCCTTCGATAAGATTTAAGAATCATTTCGAAGAAAAGCATTCAAGGCGCAAATAATAGTTTGGAAACAACTGCTGATGCTACGCTACTTGATATGAAATGTGAGATAAAACATCAAAGAAATTTGGAGAGGCACACTAATATATGAGCAATAACTAAAAATGGTACAGGTCAACAAAGATCAATCATTTATGTGGCTTAGGAGGGAAAGCCACAAACTGGAGAAGTGTAGTAGGTATCAAAAATCAGGCTTTGAGAGCAGGACAATGATATAAAAAGATTCTCAAAATTTCAAAAGACGATAAATGGCGTATTTGTTAGAAACATGTATAAACCATTGTCCATATCGTATCAGCATGTGGAATTGTAATAAATCCCAAACACTAGTAAGGGTGCAATAGGTTCCGCAGTTACCTGCACTGAAAGATATGTAACGCCCTCAAAATTCATGTTCCAAGTGATAAAAACACTAAAACCGGTAACGTCTGTTGAACTGCGAACTATATTAGACAATTAACAAATACAAACTGAATATATGATACAGACACCACAAACTGGATATTTTTATTCGAGATTTGGACAAAAAATCGTGATAGTCGTAAATGCTGTTATGTTGTGCAATCAAAACGCCGTTACCAAGGAGGCAGAGAAACTTATTCAATATAAGAGTTTGGAAATTTAGCCCAACCGAATGTGAGCCGTAAAACAAATACTGCACCGATAGTTATTGGGGCTCTCGTTATTGTTCTGCGAAATTTATGAAGAAACTTGTCCGAATTGCCAGATCATTCACATGACTGAAAAATACAACACAGCGTTATTGGGTAAAGCACAAAGTATTGCAGAGGCACTCAATCACTGCATCTGCTACTTAGGTAGCTGGTTGCAACCTGGAGTAGATTTTGTAGTCGGCCGACTCATAAAATCTTTAGTCGTGATTTAGAGGAATAATAATAATAACAATAATAATAATAATAACCGCAGTCCGCTCTGAATTCCAGGAATAAAATATATGCAATAGGTAGTTTGGCGGTACCTGTAGCCGAATACAGTTTTGGACTAGTGGACTGGACTGAGCAAGAAATTCGCACCATGGATCGAAAAACCAGAAAACTGCTAACAATGCATCATGTTCCCACCCTCGAGCTGATATACATAGACTTCATGTGTCACGTAAGGAAGGAGGAAGAGGCCTCAGACAAATTGAGGCCTCCTGACACAACGCAATAGTCGGGTTGGGGAAGTATGTAGTCAGCCATCAAGATGACCCTCTAATGAGGCAGGTCATAAAATCTGACCGAAGAATGGGAAACAGAGGCATTGTTAGTGTAGCAAGAAGCATTGCGAAGAAAATTAGGCAACACACGTCAAATAACACAGACACTGAACTTCTGATGCTGCTAAACATGAAGTGTGAGACACAAAAAATGTTAAAGAAATCGTGGAGAGACAAACCACTCCTCGGACAATACCTAAAAAGAATGGACAAGGTGCAGATCAATAAAGATCAATCATTTATGTGGCTTAAAAGGGGAAGAATGAAGCCAGAATCGGAAGCACTTGTAATAGCTGCCCAAGATCAGGCCTTGAGAACACGACATTATGATAAAGCGGTTCTCAAAATTTCCCAAGATGATAAATGCCGCATTTGCCTGGAGCAAGTAGAAACCATTTATCATATTGTCTCAGCTTGTCCAATCCTAGCAAAGACCGAATACCTTAAAAGACATGACAGGGTGTGTAGCTACCTCCACTGGCAGATCTGTACCTCCCTCGAAGTCCCAAACACATGCCCCAAGTGGTACGAACACTCACCGAAACCGGTGACGTCTGTTGGATTGTGTGCGATATTGTACGACCAACAAATTCAAACTGATCGCACGATAGCGGCAAAAAACCGGATATAGTTATCCGTGATTTGGCGAAAAAATCGTGTTTACTAATCGATGTTGCTGTACCTTGCGATCAAAACATCGTTACCAAGGAGGCAGATAAACGTCTTAAATACAAGAGTTTGGAAATCGAGATCAGCCGAATGTGGGGCGTAAAAGCACAGGTCTTCCCGATAGTTATCGGAGCTCTGGGATTTTTTCCGCAAAACTTGAGTAAGAACTTGTCTAAACTCCCAGGTAATTCAAAAGACTGGGAAGTGCAAGAAATTGCTTTATTTGGAACAGCCCACATTTTGCGTAAAGTATTGTAGAAGCACTGATATTCACCGAATCTGCTCCTTAGGTAGCTGGTTGCAACCTCGAGTAGATTTTATATTCAGCCGACTCATAAGATATTTAGTCGTGATGTAATGGAATAATAATAATAATAATGCAATAGTCGGGATGCGAAAGTATGTAGTCAGGCATCAAGATGACCCACTAATGAGGCAAGTTATGAAATCTGAGCGAAGTATGGGAAACAGAGGCATTGTAAGTGTAGCAAGAAGCATTGCAAAGAAAACTACAAGACACGCAGAATGAGAGAGACACTGAACTTCTAATGCTACTTAACATAAAATTCGAGACACAAAAAGTGTTAAAGAAATCGTGGAGAGATAAATCACTCCACGGACAATATTTGAAACGAATGGACAAAGCTCAGATCAATAAAGATCAATCATTTTTGTGGCTTAAAAGCGGAAGAATGAAGCCAGAATCGGAAGCACTTGTAATAGCTGCCCAAGATCAGGCCTTGAGAACACGACATTATGATAAAGCGGTTCTCAAAATTTCCCAAGATGATAAATGCCGCATTTGCCAGGAACACGTAGAAACCATGGTCTCAACTTGTCCAATCCTAGCAAAGGCCGAATACTTGAAAAGACACGACAGGGTGTGTAGTTACCTCCACAGGGAGATCTGTACCACACTCGAAGTTCCAAACACATGCCCCAAGTGGTACGAACACTCACCAAAGCCGGTGACTTCTGTTGGATTGTGTACAATATTGTACGACCAACAAATCCTGATCGCACGATAGCGGCAAATAAACCGGATAGAGATATCCGGGATATGGAGAAAAAAATCGTGTTTACTTCTCGATGTTGCTGTGTTTACTTGTCGATCAAAACGTCGTTTTCACGGAGGCAGATAAACGTCTTAAATACAAGAGTTTGGAAATTGAGATCAGGCAAATGTGGGGTGTAAAAGCACAGATCGTACCGATAGTCATCGGAGCTCTGGGATTTGTTCCACAAAATTTGTGTAAGAACTTGTCTAAACTCTCAGGTAAATCAAAAGTCTGGCAAGTGCAAGAAAATGCTTTATTTGGAACAGCCCACATTTTACGCAATTATTGTAGAGACACCGACAGTCCCTAGATCTACTCCTTAGGTAGCTGTTTGCAACCTGGAGTATATTTTATTTTGAGCCGACTCATAACATCTTTAGTCGTGATGTAGTGGAATAATATTAATAATGTTTACGAATTCTCGGAAGAGAACCTCTTTCAAACAATTAAAAACATGGGAAACTGGAAATCCCCCGGGATTGATGAGATGCAGATTTATTGGATTAAGAAATTAACAGCAATACATTCTCATCTAGCAAAGGCTGTTAATAACATTTTAGAAAACCCAAAGAAACTCCCGGAATGGCTCACACGCGGCATCACGTATTTGCTACCTAAAGCGGGAGACAGCCCTTTGGCGAAGAACTTGAGGTCAATCACTTATCTGCCAGTACTGTACAACGTTATAACTGTAGCCATAGCTGACAAAATGTACAGACATCTAGAGAAGAGTAATAGTAGGAATTTCCCAGTCATTGATTCCCACTCTTGATTTCATCTAGAGAAGAATCATCTGATGCCAGCTGAACAGAAAGGATGTCGTCAAAGTTCTTATGGCTGTAAGGAAATCTTGCTACTGAATAAAGTCATCTTGAATGATGTAAAGAAACGAAAACGTAATTTGAGCATGGCTTGGATTGACTACCAAAAGGCCTTTGATAGTGTATCACCCGACTGGATTTTGAAGACCCTGGAGGTCTATCGATTTCATCCTAGACTTATTGAATTTTGCAAGGCTAGTTTGAAGTCGTGGTGTACCAAGTTACTAATATACACCGGAAAGGAAGCAGTAGAAACCAGAAGTATTCAGATCAACTGGGTGTTTTTCAAGGAGATTCATTATCCCCTCTTCTGTTTTGCTTTAGTTTGACCCCTTTATCTAGACAGTTGTCGCAAGCTCACTTTGGTTACAAGCTCCATGGAGATGAAAGGCCAGTATCACATTTGTTTTATATGGATGATCTGAAAGTGTTTGCTAAAAATGAAGCTATTCTCTCCCAAATGCTGTTTGTCGTGAATGACTTTAGCAATGACATTTGCAAGAAGTTTGGTCTTGAGAAATGTCAAGACCAAAAATCAATTTCAAAATTTCCTGGCATTTGCCAGGAGCACGTAGAAACCATTGATCATATTGTCTCAGCTTGTCCAATCCTAGCAAAGACCGAATACTTGAAAAGACACGACATGGTGTATAGCTACCTCCACTGGTAGATCTGTACCACACTCGAAGTTCCAAACACATGCCCCAAATGGTACGAACACTCACCAAAACCGGTGACGTCTTTTGGGTTGTGTACGATATTGTACGACCAACAAATTCAAACTGATCGCACGATAACGGCAAACAATCCGGATATAGTCATCCGGGATTTGGAGAACAAATCGTGTTTACTTGTGGATGTTGCTGTACCTTGCGATCAAAACGTCCTTACCAAGGAGACAGAGAAACGTCTTAAATACAAGAGTTTGGAAAATGAGATCAGCCGAATGTGGGGCGTAAAAGCACTGGTCGTCCCGATAGTTATCGGAGCTCTGGGATTTGTTCCGCAAAATTTGTGTAAGAACTTGTCTAAACTCCCAGGTAAATCAAAAGACTGGGAAGTGCAAGAAATCGCTTTATTTGGAACAGCCCACATTTTGCGCAAAGTATTGTAGAGGCACCGACAGTCCCCAGTAGATTTTATATTCAGCCGACACATAACATCATTAGTCGTGATTTAGAGGAATAATAATAATAATAATAATAATAATAATAATAATAATAATAATAATAGTTGTCACTCAGTTTGTTAGGCTCATAAAAAGGAAAAGTCGCACACGATACTCGTATACCCAAGACAAACATGTCAAAGTCTATCATTTTCATGAAGAGAAAGGCGTTCTAAAAAACCGCTCCCCCAAATATTATGCACACAACGCGCGCTGAAATGAAACGGTGATATAATTAACAACGTGTCTCGGATTTCCAGAAAGAGCGATTTGCATAAACGCTAATCAGCGAGGCAAACAAGCGAAAACCAGTGACCGACCGGGCGCGTAAATCTCGACGAGCGGGAGCGACAGAGTGAGAGAAAGAGAGAGAGAGTGAGAGAGAGAGAGATGGTGGGAGGGAGGGGGTGGAAGGAAAGTGGTGGAACGGAAGACGCCGAAGCCAGCGGGCCCAGCGAAAAAGCAGAGGGAATGCGCAACGGTCGCCTATTGCGCGTGCGCGGCGGCCGGCGCGGGGCGGCGCGGGGTCGTGGCGTGGCGTGGCGCGGCGTGGCGGGGCGGGGGCGACGGAGGCCATCGCGCCGCCGACGCCGCACTCCGGGACGTGGATGCCGACGGAGCGGGAGTCGAGCGTCGTCCTCCCTACTGCCAGCGCCCGCGGAGCACCGCCGGCCGCCAGTCGCCAGCCGCCAGCCACCAGCCGCCGCCTTCGAGGCAGCTTTGTGCGCCACTTCGCGCCGCGCCGCTCCACGCAGAACATGTAGGCGCACTCGAAGCGACGCGTCGCACCACTTGGCCACTGCCGCACGCACCACGCACCGCCACCGGCACCGACACCGCCCAATGCTCGCCTCACATGTGAACACGCGCGTTGCATTTGTTCAAACGTGTTGGCACATCATCGTTTTGACATTTTGCATTCACGTGTTCTGGCCTTTGGCATACGGAACATTATTACTTATGTCTTTCGCATCAATGAAATGTGAGTCTCTCGTTATATCACATTAGGACTCGAAATGAGAACACATCGCAAGTTAACTCATACACTAAGTGCATCCTATTCTATGCAGCCAATACCGTCATTGCCCTTTCCTGCGTAACGTGAAATGTCAATTATACGTATCTGTGTCTAAATTACAATTATGCAAATATAAAGCGATTTAAGGGGTTAGGCAAAAGATCATAAGACGCATTGGCACTACCGAATGTTCGGCTCAGAGGTGAACACGCGCTTTTAAACTGTTAAAATATATTCGCACATCTTTATTTTAACATTTTGCGTTCCATCATTTTCCTTTCAAACGCTTCATTTTGCAAAATCAAGATTATTGACTTATTAGATAAAATGTATGGCACATCACATTGGATTTCAAGTTGAGGGAAAATAATAGTGAAAATTCACTCATACGCAATGTGCAGATCTTTCAGAGTTGTTAATGCGATCATTGCACTTCCCTATTCAACGTGAGTAGTCAGTTATCATTGTTTAAGCCCGAATGTCTCAAATGTAATTATGTAAATGTAATCTTATTTACGTGATTAAGCGGAAAAGTAGACCTCGCAAAAATCGCCTCGTGTTCAGCCTCGCCAAAAATAAATGGTGTTGTTGTTTTTGTTATGAGCATTGTTGTTGTTATTATTATTATTATTATTATCAATATTATTATAAAAATTACTAGGTTTTATTATCCACACTAACGTACGTTTTGATAAGATACAGTTTGTTCAAAAGTCGGTAAGATCAAATGCACATGTTTCAACACTTAGGTATCTAATTATTTAGAAATATCAACACATTATATATAGGTAATGATGACATCGTAAATATTCAAAACGCTGGTTCCTTTCATGAATACTTCTGGCAGAATAATTTCAAGTTCGGAAGTAATGCAATATAGATATACAATTGCATAATGAATTGTTGGATGAGTAATATTAATACATAAAATAAAGCAAATCCTGTTAATTCAATGTAGTGATCGCATAAATTTTGTCGCACTGCGTACAGAATAGCATGGTACTTATGAACTAGACATGGAAAAAAAGAACGTTCCACCTGAACCTCACATACGATTAAAGGCATCTGCTTACTCAACAAGAAATGCGCAAAATCACGTGCACGCTAAAATATTTGCCTTCGCGAGCAATCGCTTTTATATTGCTTCACTTGCCCTCAAAACCAGCATCCGTGTGAATAGCAGGGATCCCATCAAGCAATGTGACTTTGAAGTTAATATAAACGAAATTCTGTTTAATTAAAAACATAGTCAAATAATTTGCCATATTTCACGTCACAATTCCATTTTAAAATAACTGATAATGAATATTAGCAGAGAAGTATTCAAAATGCCTTTTGTTGAAAACACACACTTCTGTCTAATGTCTAATTGATGCCAGCCAACCAAGCGCATGCGCCGTCCTTATCTCTAACTGTGCACAATTGAAATTGCATAATAATACAGCTTTATATAAATGCATTTCAAAATGTACGCATGCATTTACGTATTTTAAACGAGAATTGTCGCAACGTGTCACGGTCATAGTACACGTAACACGCAAACACTCAAGTTGTTTCTTTCTAAAATATACTCCGAAATCAAATCGAAATGGGGCACGCCTGCTTGTGTTGTGACATATGAAAATATCATTTACCTAGCGTTGGGCAAACATCTAAGACCATGCGATAAAAGTATTTATTTACTCCTGCTCAGCCAGCAACTTGTGCAGAAAAAAGCAAGTATGTGCTTTGAATGCATTAACAGAAATATGTGAAGGCAGATACGATTTTTAACGCAAAACAACATGCAATAATTATGCACGGAAATATAACAGAAACGAAAACAATGTATCCTGTTCAAGGGTATTAGTCAAAATGTTGATGTAATTAAGAACACATAGGCGTACTCACGTTTGCCAACATTTCGGAATAATGATAATGGGAGAGGTAAAAGTGACATTTTATTTTGTGAGCAGGAAAGGCAATCCTATAAGCATAATGAACTCTCTTCTATTAAGTATGTGACATATATTAATTTTGTCTGCTTTACACACGTTCACTTTATTTGAACCTGAGTATACAAATCACTTAATTGTGTCCTATATTACGTTGAGGTCAGTGGAAGGCGATGCGGTAGGACGAAAGTATTTTGTTTTCTTTGATGCAGGCATACGTATTTGACTGAACATTTGAACATCTTCTCACTTATAGCACTAGTGCTAGAAATTTAACTTTTAACATGTTCTAAATGCTCTTAAAGAATCCGCTTTTACTTATGGCTACTTAACAAATAGATTTGCTTCATCGGGGATGTGTTTTCAAAATAACAACAAAAAACGTTAAAGTTTAAACTAAGAACAATACACATATGTCATAAATACATAGCACACTGAGAAAAAAACATTACCTTATCAATACCATATCAACTCAGTAATAAACACAACTATATAGTACTTATGATAATACGAACGAATATTACTGTTCTTGTACTAGGATGCATTCGAGAAAGCCCCGAAGAAGCAATTGCGGTGCAAAGTTGTCCAAAAACTATATATTGCACGTATATGGATATTACTACTAGTTTATAGATGAACTTTGATGACTTAAACCGTAAGAATGTTTTTTTGTGAACAGCCCTGATGAAGAAAATATATTGTGCCAGATGTCGACAAATCGGAATGCGTTTTTCATTACTGTCACATTTCGAATAATATCCATGAATCTGCTACGTTACTTAGGCTCGTGATCGTGAAAAATACTACTAAGAAAAACTGAGACACAAATTGATAAAAATATTTCATTGCACTTTTACGATTTTATTTTGATTGTTTTCGGGCACATAATAACCGTAGAACATTTTCAAGGATATAAGTACAATTATGTGAACAAATAGAAAAAAAACTCTCGGAAAACGAGATCCCGGGAAACCAAGAAAACGGTGAATCATCGAACCGGAACAGGCCGTTGGGCCTAGACCATGAAGATGATGATGAAATAGAAAAAAATAATTAAAATCAGAAATTAGTTATATTACTGAAAGGCTGATATTATATATGACTATTAGTAAGTGAATTAAACTAATTTTCTTAATTCACAACATTTAACACATACCTCTTATTATCGATTCACATAGCAGGTGACTCATTCAAAAATAAATCTTCCTTCTCTCCAAATTTCTGATTTTTGTAGTTCGCGTAGTAGAGAGTGAATATTGGAGACTGTATATAATACTTCAGTTTCATGAGAAAGTACAACAATCTAATAATTTTGTAGTCGTTTTCCTCGATACTTAATAGGTTTTGCTTGAAAACAAAACTAAATTGGAATAGGCATTAATTCAAATAATACATTTTTTCACCAAACCTCTTTCAAAATACAATTTTTAAAGAAATGAAACGTTGCTTCAAGCTGCGAAACGTCCTATATCAAGACACCACACTTTTTGTGACATAGATAAACATCTTCGAAACACGTTGAAGTGGTCGAATAACTCCAGTTTCAGTCCGCAGCAGCACGCAAAGGAACGGAGATCATGAATGCCATTACAATTAATGCTCTCTTGCCTTTGACCCCAGAATGGCATAGCATTAGAAATGCCTTCAGTGAATGTTGAAACATAACGATTCACCACGTCGCGACGCGCGGTCTTATACTAAAGATACACCGTCCTACAGAAAGCACGATTTCGTAGTGACTAACATAACGTTTGCACTCGATTTCGGGTATAGAATTCTATAAAAATAATCATAGAAAGAATTTGGCACATGCATAATGCATTGTAACTTTAAAATGCAAAGTAACAAAACCAAAAAATAACATGAATATTGATTTTAGATAATTATAATTGTTTATTTTATCCTGTGACGAACAACCTTGCAGGTTGAAATGAATCATCTGGCTACTATTTCTCTGAATACATTATTGTTAAATTTGTCTAATTTAGGAAATTATTTCGAATATACGTAAACAAGAAGAATCTCTTGAAATTTTGCTTTATTCTGTTATTTTTTCATGAAAATCGTCTGGGAAAGTGACTAACATAACTGAAAATTCCAATGATTTTCAAACGAATATAAATAACTTCAATGTTTTTGCACTTTGAACAAAGATAAGTGTTTTTAAAATTATAAATTTTAAAAGTAGTATTATAGCGCCAATAACTTCTGATTCCGTAAATGAACATCTTGTTTAATCATAATTACGAATTGCTTTATAAGCCACTAAATGGATTATTATCAGCAAAATTACGAAAAATCTGATTTTATACATATCCAGATCCAGAAGCGATCTTCAAGTCTATTCCTTTTACCAGTAGAGTTGCTTTCAAAATACTATCATACCCAAACCTACCTTATTAACTACAATATATTACTAGTTAAATGTTCGTATTTCTAACTCTTCAGTACTTAGTTTCCTTATAAGAATATGTCCAAATGGTTGACATATTCTTATATGGAATCACTCAATTGCAATCAATGGCATGCTATTCATTTCAACAGGTAATACAGGAAAAATAAATGTTCAATTAGCCAAGTCTCTTTATTTACAGATATTAAAATAATCAGTAGATTATTTCAGCCAAGACTTTTCGAGTTACTTCTCATTGTAATAGACCAGAGTATTGAAAAAAAGGTTCGTTGGCCCAAGGAAAAGGAGAAAGCGTGAAATGAGGAAGTAAAGAATTATCTCGGGTGAAAGTCGTTTATCACGTCAATAAAGGGTTTACACGCGAGTAGACAACACCAATCGCTCACTGTTCTTAATAACGGCCGGATATGCCATCGTAATTTCAGTAACACTGTAACTCACACGCGATTATACAATTGTTTTTGTTTGTAGAGTTGCCTACTAAATTCCGCAGGAGGTTCTGTAAATGAAAAAAATAAATTTAGAATAAGATGTAACTCAAGTTTTATTCCCAAAAATATATACAATCCTTCAAAATAAGGTAGCTACATTTAAACACAGACGTAATTAAAACCTCACTTCAAACACACATTAAGAATAGTGTTCCTAATTTAAAATAGCGATAAAAATTTAAATCAATGGCATACGTGGCCGTAAGACGAATTTTGTGGTTTTTACAAAGAAAAAAAATTCACAGTGAAGAACATGAAAAATATACTCTACAATTAACGCGGAGAAGCCCTAAGAAATACTAAATGTTTAAACAATATTTTGCGAGATTATTATTAATAATAATTATTTAGCCCACTTACAAAAAGCTTATTAGAAATATGAGCAAATTTACAAACACTTTCTTTTACCTCACATTTTCAAAACACCAAAGACATAAATTGCAAACGAAGTCGTATGAAGTCCCAGTGAATGGGAAAAAATTGAAATGCAAAACCAATATTTGGGTTAAAGTATTGTATTTTATGCTCTTTATTTTCAAGTTGGCGTTTGTATGGGCGAATTTTCTGTATTTTATTGAATAAAATAAAAAAAATTAATTCAAATTTTTGAAATGAAATTTACAAGCACGGTAATTAAATTTGTTGATAAGTTTCTTATAAACACTTAAACAAGTAATACTCTACATCGTAAGTGGAATTTTACAATAATGTTATGGATAGACTTTTATTAAAGATGAATTTTTTGTTAAGTCCACACTTCTACACAGACACATATTTTATCGCAATGGAAAGATTTTGCCTTAAATGCGTAAATGTTCTTCTTTGAAAATTAAAAGAGCTTTAATCTCCAATCTCTTGCATAAGACTAAATAGTACGATCATTATTTCATCAAAATAAATTATGAGTTATTGACCAAGATTGACATTCTCAAAAATAGACACTATCTATGAAAATGCAGAGGCACAATAAGTCGACTAATTTAATAGTCTATACCTCAATAGCCTCACATGCCGTGTGTTTTATGGCACACGCAAAAATTAAATTAACTGTGAAACTACTCGCGTATAAGGGCTGGTAATTTCAACAATCTTCTATTTTAACCAGACAATTGATTACATGTACCATAAAAACGTCTAGCTTCACTTCCCGATTTCGCCAGGAAGTCTTATTTATGAGACTTTATCAAATGCAAACCATTTTCTTTTATTTCTGTTCAACGTTTCACGTATATTAGTGTTAATAGTAGTACTGCCAGCATTGTACACCTGTAAACGTCTCTCGCATAACAATTTCCATTTTGCAATCTTCTGTATTTAATCCTCTTCTAGCCATCGCCTTCTCCTCTCCTTCCTTCTACGTCTTTCTAGGCCTTCCTCATCTTCTGTGTGTGTCCATTCCAGAGCTTTTGAAGCCTTTATTCTTTACCCATTCTAATTAAACCACCATTTGAATTGTTTAATTTCAATAATATCGATATTGTTGAAGCTTACTTCTGATTTACTTCTAATTTCAAAATTTTTACTTTGTGCATGAAATTGATGTTCATGTAGAATAAACTCTAAAAATACTACCAATGAAAGATGTCATTCCACAACTTGTATGCCAATAGCCCATTTCCATTGCTGCAAGTTATTATAATACCTTTCCATTTTCCCCAAATTTCAGACTCAAATCTAGAAATACTTTTATACAATATTCGCGTAAGCAATTTCCTTCGAGTTATGATCCTTATCAAATGATGCAGTTGCTTTATAGTCACTTTTGGCATTCTATTCAGAATGTCTTGTGTTCTCAGAATGCCTTGTGCTGCTGCTATTTGCATAACAAGATAAATTCTGGCAGGATTTTACTTTAGCGTGACATCTATGTGACTATTTACACGCTTACATTTGACGAACGAATTTTCACAAACACCCGCATGCGCAGAGTCGCTTTGCCACCGCCGAAACTCTAATGCCATCAATACTCCCACTTCTGGACTCCTATTCTGAATAGAATTTGTAAAAATTTCTGTTCGAGCACTTCGGAATAAAGGGGTTTGCACTCCAAGATATAGAATAGGCAACAAATCAGAATGTGTAATTCATAAAAAACACGAGTTTATTAATTCATTGTGTGCTGTTGTTAGTTTTACGCACGTAGTTTACAAACAAAAATTTTACAAAAATCATTTTCACAATACAGGCTGCGGTCGGGCGAATTTCTTACCAAACTGCCAAGCGCGTAAACGCACAGACGCTCTGTAAAACATCCTCTCTCAACCACTGTCCTGCCACTTGGCTATATTTGTTGATTTTCTAAACTATCCCCGACATGCTATTGCAGCATTAATTGAAAATTTAGTTACCATATAATTTATTTAATTTTCTTTACTTTGCGATGCTTTAATGAATTGAAAAGGAATCCTGTCTTTACTGGAGGTCGGCAAGGGTTGTCACTTCCAGCCCTGAACTTCGGGGGCCCAGGCCCGCGCATCGGTTGCACCAGCCTAGCTACGCCCCCGAAAGTAGGGGATTGCCATGTCTGAGGCGTCTTTTGTGTTTGGAAGGAGTATTTGAGCATAAAAATGCTTTGTACAGACTGAAAAATGCAAGGAAATTATGCAATGTACAGACTGAAAAATGTAAGAAAATTATGCAATGTACAGACTGAAAAATGTGTTATGTAAATCGCGAAGGCCGAAGCACAGAGCCTCGTCGCCAACTCGGAAACGCGTAGCGTTCCGTCAAGTGAGGAAGTATTTTAAGCGCACGCTTTCTTGAGCCGCGAAATACCTATCCCCTCCCCTTGATAAAACATTGGTTGAATTATAGTTGAATAAACTATAGTTACAAACGTTGGTGACCAAATCTGAATACCAGAAATGTTTGCTCTCGTGAACTAGAAACTATTTTGAATCGAAAAATGAGCTTCACATTTGATTTAATAGTCCTGTCGTCATAATTACGAAATGCCCCACTCCTCTCGCATCTAGCGAAATGAGAACTCAAGAAACTGTGCACGGATAAAATTTATATATGCGCGGATTTATATATATATATATATATATATATATATATATATATATATACACACACACACATACATATACATATACAGAGAGAGAGAGAGTCGGTTCGACCTGTTAGATACGGTATATAATGTAAACAGAAATTTGGCACAAAGTGACTCGAAACTGCAAAACCTGTCTCTTACAGGTCTTAGAAACTTGCCACAGTAGTCAAATATGTTTATTACACACTGTCTACCATTTCTAGACATCGTAACATACTTCCGCTTCCCTAGGCACTTCGTGTTGGCTAATGTGCGCTTCATCGTGATAAAATCCGGAGTTTGCTTCGAAGCTGTTCGTACTTCGTACTTAAAACACCCATTTTGGATAAAGTGAACATCAAATGAGTAATTCGAGAATTTCCCCCAAAAATGCACAGAGTATTGGCTTTTTCTCCAACAAACGTGTATTCTATTCTATTAAAATGTATTTCCAATTCCCAATTAAAGTATTTTTTCAATATATATCGTATAATGAATCAGAATACTCAAAACCTTCCTACTGTCATCCTCAACAAATACAAAATTTTTTAAAGGTCGCTTTTCAACCTCTTGGTCATATAACCATCGTTGTGATTCTTAAATTGTAGGGGGAACACGTAAGTGCAACACAAACACACCCATGTTCGAGGCGGGATTCGAACCGGCGACCCTCCGGTATGAGATCACTACTGCACTTCTGCCTAATTGATCTCAGCCATCGTGCCAACAAAAATACAACTTCGTTCAATTAACTCTGCTTAATTAATTACATGATATTATTTTTAGACCTAAATGGCAATATTTAATATTTTTACTAGTTAATATTCAAAAAGAATTTGTTGACAATCTACTGTAATAAGTAAATTCAGTAAAAATAACATACCTACTTGTATAATTTGTTCTTAGATTCTTTACGCTAAGGTATTACAGTCTCTTTATAAACAAAATAAAATGCCTTTTCAAACCTTTTTCATCAAAAATACACATATTGAAACAAGCAAGTGCCACACTTACAAAAATGATATAGTCGAAGAGTTAACATTTCTTTCTTTTTGAATTCAGAGCACTCAATAGCTTTCAGACATTTTTTCATGCGTCTATTGCTTTAGAGAGCAGAGATAACGTATCGTATTTAGAGACGCTCGATTAATGACCATAAATCACTGTAAAGTAGTAAACCAAAAGAGTGCGCTGTATTGCTCCCATTACAATCGTTCAACATCCCTTTGCGTGTTCACACGGTCCGCTTTACATTTCTGATCCCTATCTTGAAACGTTTTGACACATCAAAGTACACGTTTGCCCAGTGTACACATGATGTGTCAGGTAGTAGGCCTAAATTGCATGTGTACGAGAAAAATATCGATCATTTTAACAATGGTGTGACTGATAATAGATTATGTAAAAGTACTAAATATTATATTAATGTCTAACTTTAGAAATAGATTAAATACGCCTCTTTTTGACGTACTCTAAAAGAAATTGACACGTTAGTCGATTCCACATGCGATGAACCAATTAGAAAACCCTCGCATGCCTTTCCAAATAATTCACATTCAGAATATACATTCATGTTAATTCAATCGGTTCTGCGCTTTCTCTAGTGAAATATTAATGTTAATTTCACATATATTTTCCTGGAAAGAACATTATATACATTTTATTAACCCTCATCGCAGGAGGGTATATCTTTCTATCGCAAAACTCTCTGCTTCTAATCCAAGATGTTTCTTTTGTTTATATTTTAGCTCCTCAAATGGGTACATCGGTGAATGTAAATGTCATGTGTACTGTTCTATAGCATTATGAATTTTGACAAAATAATAAATGATTTGCTTTGCGGTAAAATGTGAATATGCGGAGAGCATGTGAGGAAATGTGAAGGTATATGTAGAGAAAATGTGGAGTACATGCGGGACAACATGCGGAGAAGGTGAAAGGAATTATGTGGGTAAAATAAATGAGAAAATATGAAAGGGAAAAAATTCCAGGAAACATGCAAGGGGCAGATGGATCTAGATTTATTTCGTAATTAGTTTTCTACAAAATGAGATATAATGAACCTTCAATTATTTTGTTTGTTGAGGTTTATTTTGTCTGGAATTTTATGTCAGTTTCAGGGGCGTTCGGTGATTACTTTGTATACCCCAGCTGCTAGAGGCCAACCAGCTTCCCTCTTCCATCCCTGTATTCCAATTGTTTTGTTATCTGCTGCAATTATGCTAAGGCTGGTATTGGCCTACCGTTTTCAATTATCTGCATCTTTTCGAGTAACTGCCCAATTGAAAATGGTCTCCTCAAAATAAACATAATCAATTTTACACTCACTGGAAGACATACTACAAACAATTATTTCTGAATACCCATTAGATTAGAAAAAGCAGCTGCAAAATTATTACAAATTTTCACGGAAATTAGGTGTAAACACGACAATACGTCACAAACAGTACAATTGATTACCACTGCGTCACGCACTGCCGTGCCACGCACATTGACTCTGAGAAGAGTATACTATGCTATTGAAAAATTCGGGGTTCTCATGATATGATCACATGTGAGTCAGGACTTCCTTCCTCAGAAAAATCAATCAAGTCTCTTCTGAACATTGTGGTTCACTATCTTTACAGAGAGAGAGATGTGCCCTATCATCATTTTATAAGTTTTCAACTATTCGACCAACGGTACGCTAATTATACTAACAAAGCATCCCATTTTAAATAAATTTGCTTGGTGGTAGCACTGGTTTATGAGTAACCACGGTCGCAAACACGGCGAGCCAGGCAAGACCTGGTCTTAACCTTTCAGCGGGCGCGCGTAAAATGTTCACACCAGCAGGCGCGTGTCGTAAATTTTACGACATTCAATGACTCTTGAAAAAATCAATGAAATTGTAGAACAATGGAATTTTATGTCGCATTATAATATCTAAAAATGATATTTACTATCAAAAAACATATCCGTTGATAAACGTTTGTATTTAGTATCAAAAAAATCTTGTTCCAATCCAGTATCATTCTGATGTTCGTCTATATTTTCAACATTCGTTTACAGTCACTGTCACTATCCAATTCATGATATTCCTCCGATCAGATAGCTCTTGAAGAATATTCAGATTTTCGTTCACATGAATTCTTTATCTGGACATTTTACAGAAAATTTCGATTAGGCCAAATCATTACACGATATTTCAGCACAACAGCCGGCGCGCAGCGTAAAGTTTACGTCACTATGCACTTATCCCGAATAGAGCATTACAAAAACTGATCATAGAGTGCAAACTAAACAGTGGCTGCAGGAATGGATCAGTAAAGATACCTGCAAGGAATACCAACAACGCAGAAGTCTTTGACTACAATGAGTTGACAGCAAAACAAAAAAATCTGCTATTGTAAAATTTACGACAGCGCGCCCGCTGGAAGGTTAAAGCAGTGAGAGGGGGAGAAACGTCATCCATACTCAGCTAGATGAGTTGAGTACACTACCGGCTGCGGTTGCCCCCGTCCCCCTCCTGCTTCTGGCTCATTGAATTAGATGCGCGGGCACCTCTCGTTCCCAGCGAACATTTCAGCGCTGGGGTCAGAGCAGTGCAGGTGCAGTGGGCCGCCGCAAAGATCGCAGTAGAGTGTACAGTAGGTGCAATTTTTTGATCAGGTGACATACAATCCAATGTAATTTTAATTCTCAAAATTCATTAATTATCATTCTTACTTACCCCAGCAGTGCGTGGGGTTGAATGCACATCATTGGTCAGTTCACGTACAAAGTTTGAAATGACGACCCTATCCTTTCTTAAGATTGTGTTAAAGGGACCAGATTTTAAAAATCAAAAAACGGACATTGTGACATTTCCTTGACTACAAAATTGGACTCATGCTACCGGCCTCCGTATTTGATAAGGCAAATGCTTATCTAAAAAGAATCAGAAAATGAAGAAAAACAAAGTCAAAAAACATTATTAGAATATATATATATATATATATATATATATATATATATATATATATATATAAACCAATATACTCATTTGTTTCATTTGCTTATATATACTAATTTGTTTCTTTTGCACTTTTATTAATTAAGGGTTAAGAAACACAGAGAACCAGAAGGTTCGAATTATTTAATTTCTCAGTAACGATATCAATATCGATAAAGCGTAGACAAGATTAAAAGACGCGATAGCTCATTTTCCCTTCCTAGAACCGCCACTGAATCTCTGCCTTCTTAGGAGGAAAGACATGGGTGAGTTACTCCGGCGCACCGATTTTTGCTCGTTCTACGGAACAACAGCTTGCATCATGAACCACGTGACCACCGTATGGCACTTCTTTGGAAGAGCCAACCCAGACGCTGGCCATGTTGCATCGAGAGCAAGAAGTGTTGAGAAACATTTTGAAAGGGATACAAAGGGACAACTTTCAATGGTAACCAATTAAAAATAACACGGTGAAGGAGTACAATATGCAATATTTAAAAGAAATTCTTCATAATCCTGTTTCAGTCTTGTAACGAGGGGATAGATTTGGCATCTGGCTGTATTTAAAATTCCCGCTGATATTGTGACGCAAAGTTGTGTCTGAAGCTCATTGGATGATAGGATGCGATGTGAAAGAGCCGGGGGGAGGGGCTATGACATTTTGACGTCCCGTTTTTCTCCCTAACAAATAAGGAACAGGAACTGTTTCGGCTAATGTTAAGGGGATGTCTGGGCACCTAACCCTTTCGTGGGCAAAATATATCCAGATTTAATTTGTAAAAACTGACACGAAAGAATGATTAAATAATGTAGTGTTATTTGGAATTTACATTGATGAATGAAACCAAATCATCCATGATTACATACAAGGAGGTGGGAAGTATTCTCCCCACGGCCCTTTTTGAGTATGATAAAAATTGACATGAACTACATAAAAATTTCAATTTTTTAACAAAATTCTTTTATTTTGCATTTATTTTCCATGAAAAATTCTAAAACATGGATTTATCCCATTTCTGCCTAGCGTTACATATATGTAACGTTAGTTTTGGCAACGTGTGGCTACGTTGCAAAGATTTTCAAAGCTTCATTTTTATCTCCATGCAGTTTATATAACAGTATATATAACATATAAACACGATTTTTCATTCTTCAATGCCAGATGTTGGTTTAGCCGTGATCGTGATCGCTTTCGTGGGCAAAATATATCCAGATTTAATTTGTAAAAACTGACAGGAAAGAATGATTAAATAATGTAGTGTTATTTGGAATTTACATTGATGAATGAAACCAAATCATCCATGATTACATACAAGGAGGTGGGAAGTATTCTCCCCACGGCCCTTTTTGAGTATGATAAAAATTGACATGAACAACATAAAAATTTCAATTTTTTAACAAAATTCTTTTATTTTGCATTTATTTTCCATGAAAAATTTTAAAACGGATTTAAACAGAGGGGCCCAGAAAATGAACAAATGTAAACACGAAACTACATAGTACGCAAATGAATTCGCATATGATAACACGAATTTATATATTGGGGATTATCCTAGACATTCAGGCATCGTCGTAATCAGCATCAAAAAGTTAAATTTTTGTATTTAGAGTATAAAGGCTCTCAATTTACCCCTCAAAACTTTTTTGTACAAAATCATAAATGCCAAGAAAATAGCAAGGGAACTACTTTTCGCACGTATAAAATAATTATGATACATACACAGATTACCCCGCAAAAATGTATAGAACACAAATTAAACCGTACCCAAACATCTAACTAAATGACAAAACAAACAAACGCATTCTCACATATCTCAAAACATGAAAAAAGGACGATAATCCATAAAAACTGGTAGAAGTACGCTCACGACAATGCTATATCATTCACACTTTACCTCACGCGGCCTCCAAACTCAACAATGATGGAAATGGCGGGAAGTGCACTATGCAGAAACGTTTCCAATAGTCAAAGATAAATTACAGTACATGGCATGGGCAATAATAACGCTTCAGAAGGGAACTATAACTATTTGTGAAGTGGGAAGCATGGTTCCCACGGCCCACGAAGCCTAGTACACATTTATCGACAACGTCGCGGAACACGTGTATTGTGACAAGTCCCAGGGATGTACCGCGATAGAT
>JAHLJT010009355.1:58023284-58142486 GCA_031308135.1 Acheta domesticus | reverse complement strand
CGTTAGCGTCGCTCGCTGTCTCGTACCTCGGGAGCCCCTGGCAACGAAGAACCGCGCGCGGCAGCAACAGCAAGCGACTGTTCGCTTCGGCCACGAAGCACTGCTGCCCTTTGCCTCCTCAACTTCTCATCACCATGCAACAACGATTGAAGTGGACGAGGCTGCAATACTTTTAATTGATTGATGAGTTAGGGTTTCAGGGCGCGTTAACTGCTCGGATAATTATTCCTGTAAGGCAGGCCTGCACAGCATTTTGCACTTTCACTGACCTCAGAAGCCACGCGCGAGCAACTCGAGTGCAAATGCTGAAGGGTAAGGGAGGGTGCGGATAACGCTCATTCTAGGAGTGGGGACCACTGATGAGAATGCACAAATCGAACCGTAGCGCGTAAATTCAAAGAAATCGGCAAGATGATGGAGTGTTACATACAATTCAAGTAATATTGCTCTTTTAATTATATTGGATATGTTTGTTGTCGATAGATGTCAGTGTAAAATATAAATCTAGAACGAATTAGACCTACATGTTTGATTTCAAAACCAAGTTTTATAATCGCTTTTTTAAACCTTTGTACTGCAGGAACAGCTGCTTTCGTTTTTTATTTTTTTGATAACTGCTTTTAGGGCTGATAATATAATTCGCTTTGCCACGATATAATTACAAATTCAGTACGGTGCTAAAGATAGTTGTAATATTGAATAGTTTTAAGATGACAGTAATAAACTTTTTTATTAACTACGTTTAATTGAATAAGACTGTTTGATCAAAGCAAAAAAATCTTATTCTTAAAAATCCATGATTACTTTCTGCTCTAGTTTTTTGGCAAGAGATGATATTTATATTATCAAATCAGGTAACACTATTTATTCATAATCGTTTACGACATGGTATAAAAAAGTAAACCTTTTACATTCTATTTAATAAGGTCCATAATTATCTCATGATTGCTCTGACATATCGGCAGAGAGGTTTGCTCGTTAGTACCTTGTTTTGGTTTTGTTAACATTTGGATATTATATGATTCGTGGTGAAAAATAAATTGTAAATTTTTGTTACAAGGAATTACTAAATTTATAAAAAGGCCACTGCTTTAAAATATAAGTGGGCATGTAATTTTGCAGGATCATTGCATTCGATACCATTGCAAGGATCATTGTATTAGATGCCCAGACATTCAATGTACGCGCCTCGTCGTGCTACATCACACTTGTCGCCTCCGACTCCGCAAAGCTTCCAACTCCCCCTGCTTGCACGTGCATTTTGGGCGCTCTCGCGGGCAGGCGTTGGAAGAGCTCGGCGGCTGGCGTTTCCATCTGCCCAAGCCCAGAGTTCGCGGGCCGAGCGGCCCCTGTGGCCGGAGGCGGTGGCCGTGCAAGGGCTCAGCGCTGACCGTCGGTGAGTTGGGGAGGGGACAGCTCGGCCCCGCGGCGCCGACCGCCCAGGGGCACACTCCCTTGCGTCCCGTTTGGCAATAGAAGGTCACTCCAAAATCTATATTACTTCTTTCCAACACGCCCAGAAATTGAAAGAATACTAAACAGTTTCCTTCCATGTGAGAGGTACCCAGGAATGTGAGCAAAATAAAAATACAATGCAACAGTTTCGACTTTGATTGAAAAATTCAAAAAATGGTGTTAATCCGCCTATTCTGATTTTGCGCGTAACTACTGAATACTCATACTCAGTGTACTTGTCTCTGCATCTCCAGTGCACGCGTTCGATCCCAGTGGAGGTGGCTGAGAATATCTGACGGAGAAAGTGACAATGACATCCGAGTGTATCAGAGGACGACTAGAGAGCGCACCTACTCGACGTAGGTTCTTTAAACCTGGGTCGGAGTTAGGCTTCAATGGGAGCCTTGGTCGAAAACTCGGAAGCGTGTTTATGGACAATGGCCGTCTTTCCGCTAAAAAAATGTTAAATATATATACTAGATCTGACACATTTGTCGTTACTCTCCCAGGAGGCGTTGCCTTGCTGATCAATATTTGCCATTTGGGGGTTGCGTTATGAAACAACTTTTTACTTTTCCGCCTTACTACGTGCATAGTAAAGAAAATTGCTATCTCGCCTTACTGCGTATGCAGTAAAGAGAAAGCATAGAAATGTTTTGCCACAAAATTCTGTTTTTTCTCGTGTTGTAGGGCCTGGCTTTGTAAAAGTAGGTAACTAAGGTTTCTTATATGTAGTAAAATACTTCCTCTAACATGTAATGTGGTCAGAATTCACGTTTCTTGGGTCATTGATACCAAAACATTCACATCTAAACGTATGCCCGTCCGTCCAACTTTTTCTGTATAATGTTAGTGTTTAATCACTTTAGACAAGTTTCTGCAAAATTGATATTTCCCTGTAAATCTGGACGAAATATAGTCTGAGTTTTAAACATTTGTTTTTTCATTTTGGGGGAGGTATAATATATGAAGCCTCAACATTTTAAAATTATCACACAAACGACTACAGATATTTTGTTTATACTTTTTCCTCCAAGGATATAAAACTGGATGTTGGTATATATCAGAGCAAAACTCCAACACCGTTTGACCGATCTCCATGAAGGTTGGCACTTCTACGAGGTTTTTCACCCAGAAGGTTATGTGATGCTAATTCTGTTGTAACTCCACTACATGGCGCTGTAGCGCAAAACTAAATATTCACGTCAAATGCAACCTGCAAAACACTCGACAGCATTTTGAATTTATATCGTTAAATAACTCCTAAACGAGGCGTTCTAGGGCCTTAAAAACTAAAATTTTGAGGCCGAAGGCTTTATGGTTCCCACACCGTTATCTATAGAATATCTTTCTGAACATTCTATTAATTTTTTCTGGTCCGGCGCTTCCCGATATTACCTCAACTGTTCAGAGACGTACAGAATTTGCAAGTAAATGTGAATGAGAGGGTCAGAGAGCGGCAGAGACAGGCAGGGACAGGGTGAGGAAGGGAGAGACAGCGAGAAAGGGAGATGGGAGGGGAAAGAGGGAGATGAAGGGCAGAACAACGTTTGCCGGGTTTTCCTAGCAGTGCGTGTGTTTGTGTGTGTGTGTATGTGTGTGTGTTAGAGGGAAGCAGAAGGCAAGGATAACTAAGGAAAGATTGGGTGCAATGTGCGGCCGGTTTGTTAAGGTTCTGCTCCGGCATTCTCTTAATTTCGGATTGGAGACCACAGAAAACTACCAAAAAGGGCAGCCGGCCAGAGTTTTCTTCCAGGATAGAATTTGATCGGCTGTGTAGTTACCAGAGGCGGATAGTTCCGACGCTGAGTCTTGAACCCTAGGACACAGTCACAGTCATTGCACGTAAAACGATAATACTGTTACTGAGACACCTAAGACGTTACGCGAAACTTGGGTTGTGTAGAGGACGGATTCATTACTGCATCACACGTCACATATACCTCTCACTTTAGCAATAGACCTACCTGGAACCCCAAAATAATCAATTAATCTGTAGAAGCTTTTTTATTCTTCATGTAAACCTATGCACTCAGTTACATATTGATCCAACATTTTGAATGTAAATATTTTGCTTCCATAATTTTTCAAAACCGGATAACAACAGATACCATTTCTGCCAATGTATTAACTTCCATAATCTTCTTTATTGCGAAATTTTTACTTATACAACGTGGCCAATTTGAAAAAGTTATTTATTTTAATTTCTTCACTGCGAGCTGAAACATTATTTAGAATTTCCATTGGACTGCGTGGAACTACGGGGCTCTTACTATTAACCTCTTCCGTTGTTGGTGCTAGATTGAAACTCCGTGGGGCGGGGGTCTCTTCTTAGTATTCCGCGGGCGGAAGAGCTGAAGTGTCCCCAGAGCCTGGTTGAGGCGCGACGCCGCTCCCGCGCAGATGAGACCGCCTTTTTGTGGTGGGGGGGAGGGGAAGGGCGGGGGAGGGGGAGGGCGGCGGATAAATCCGGAGCTGCGTTGGAAGGAAAACAACGCAGTCGATCGCGCCTTCTTCTCGAGAGCAACACAACTCAACACAGTACTAAGAAGCTTCCCTTTTACCTCCTTCGTTTTTGCGTGTTAAAAGTTAATCTTCGAATTACTGAGCGTAAGTGGCTCGTAGTTTTACTATGTACTTCAAACGTGAGTGCTGAAGTTGTGATTGTTAGAGTTGAACTACCGGAAACGGCCGTTTGAGACGAGATCAATGAATTTGTTAACTTCTTGTAGTTTCGTCAGTAGTGGTCTAGTTTTATCAAAAAAAATGTTGAGACGCTCAACTGCATTAGGTGGAATGACGACGGTATTTATCAAATCTTGATAAATAATAATTTGAGGTGAACGTCAAGAAATTCCCAAAACATGGCGTTAGTATCGCGCCTATTAAGGTGAGCAAATAAGAGAAGAAATGTATCGAGCCTATAAATGTGTGTGAATAAGAGAAGAGGATGGAACAAGAACGAGGAAGGGAAGCAGACAGAAATCAGAGCAGTCTACCACTACAATTTTCCTCCATACAGCCGCTAAATTCAACTCCGCTATACAGCTAAGCGAAAATCGATGAAGATGATATAAGTAATGAACATGAAAAACGAGAATATTGTAGAATGGGAGGCAGGAAAATCTGGAGAACCACGCAGAATTCTGCCACCATTCCGCTTCGTCCCCCACAAGTAGTACTCCACCGCAAGTAGTCTTATTGTCCCTACACAAATCCTGAAAATGTGGGAAGCAAAAACGTAGGTACTGAGAATAACAAAAGTGTGGTTAGGGAGCGTGAGACAAGAGTCACCGGCGATCGGAGAGACAGATAAAGAGCGGAGAGTGTGGCGAACTGGGCTTGGGACGTGGAGTTCGGCAAAAAAAGCGGCGCAGCTGATCTCGCTGCTAAAGGAGCTACATAGCGCGCCGCAGACAGTGGACGGAGGAAGAGAAACAACGCGAGGAGGGCACCGTACAAAAAGAAGAAGAGATGGGCCTGAAGAAGACGAAACAGAGAGGAACGTGGCGGAGCGCAGCTGGCTTCGTGGAAAGGCGGAGCGGGGAAGTGCGGAGCGAGGCGGAGCGCAACGGGGGAGCGGGGCGGAGCGGGGCGGAGCGGGGCGGAGCGGGGCGGAGCGGGGCGGAGCGGGGCGGAGTGGAGTGTGGTGGAACGGGGCGGGATGGAAGGGTGTAGAGTTTACTAGGGAGGGACAAGGCTGTGTGGAAGGGGGCAGGCGGGCGAAGCTATGGGAGCGCATGGGGGTTCTCCGGGAGAAGAGAGAGTTAGGTGGAGTGGGGATGGAGCGGTGCAGGGTCGAGCTGTGTTGAACCATATAGTAAAGCCATATACTATATCTTTATTCTATGTATATCTAAGCATATATCTCTTTAGTCTACGGTTGAGCCACGTGGGACGAGGTACAGCTGAGCGGCACAGGCGAGACAAAGCGGGCCAGGTGGGCGGCGCAGAGGGTGCCTGGACGGGCCGAGCGGGAAGGAGTAGGTGATTGTGGCGACGCGAGGCAATGCGTGGCAGGGGTTTAGGGAAAAAGGGAAAGGGGAAAGGGGAAACGAGAGGGTCAGCGAGGCGAGAGGCTCCCCAGTGGACGAAAAACCAGGGCAGAAGGAGTGCGTGCATCACAACAAATTTCCACTCGGCTGCCTTCACTCGCAAGCGTAGGCTCTTTCATATTCAGCCCTGAAAATTCTGGGCCTCCTCAAAGTGTTCATGTGCTGTTTTTCTGCGTTACGAAACTGATGTCGAAATAAAACATTCTTAATGATGCACATATTTCACATCTGATTTTGAACAAACTCAAGGAATGTATTTAAATATAACAGCGCAATAATGTACGCATGTTTTGCCTGTCTGAAATAATAGAAAGTACATTAACCAGAATTAAATACCTCTAGTTGCTCTAAACCATGGGATTTAGTTTTCTTTCTATTCGAAAAGTAAAAATTCTTACATTATGTCATCAAAAGAATCACCTTCTCAAATAGCCCTTCTGCAGACTTCAAAATATTTTTGATTTGAAGGTATCAAAATGAACTTAACCGGCCTGCAATAGGTAGACTCACGCCAGTGCACGCAATGTACCTCTCAGATATAGCTGCAATAATTTGTAAATGCGAATGATCGGAAGCTCAATTGACTGAAAATCGTATATTTAGTTTGCACATGGCTCTTAATGTAATTGTTAATGAATCCGACATTGCAGAAACCTTATTTGAACACTTATTGAATTGTATTGAATTAATGCCTTATTTTACCTGGCGAGTCTCAGGCTATGAGGCTTGCTCTTCCGTCCGACCACACAAATTTCGTTACGCTCCTTTCACCAACTAGCGGAGAAAGAAGGGCGACGAAACAGGCGATTTTGAATTTAGCTCAGAGGCGTCATTTAGACTTGAGAATCTTTTACATGCAGTAAATCTACTGACATGGGACAGCCGGCTTTGCTTCCCCTCCGAAGGAAGGCGTATGAAGGATTTTTTCGCCCTGAGAAATCCATTGCTTCGATCGGGTTTGAACCCACGAATTTGGTAATAACAGTCCGATACGCTAACCGTTACACCATCGTCCCCTCTGTTGGACTTATGGAGAGACACTTATGGAGAAAAAGATAAAAAATGACAAAGTACACGCAAAGATCATTAAACATCTTATATCTTATTAAATAATATTAAGTAAAATTTCCATAAATGATTTTGTCATGTTTTAAACAAACATATATTTTACATTTTTCACAAAAATATTTAGAAAGTCTTTGTCTTTTTCTCCATATTTCTTCATACTGCAGTTATCAATATAGCATCTGAAACAACCCACCAAGAAATATTTTTCGTTATGTTTGCACTATTTAATCTGTTTATGACTTTTATTCGTGAAATAGTCTAATCGTATTCCATTTGTGGTAAATATTTCCTTGAATTCCATTCGTGGTCATAATTTATTATCATAATATTTTGTTGCTGTATATCAAAAAAGAATGATCAATTTCATTTAATAGTTTTCTCTCTCAGTGGGATTTTTATTATAGCTCTCAATCGGTGACTCATATTCTGCTACAGATTCCCAATCGACCTCTTGATCTCTAGTGACCCGCTTCAAAATTTCATCGACCCAAGGGGCTCGATGCCCACCCATTAGGAATCCCTGGTGTGGTGGTATAATGGAGGCTTTTTCAAACCGCCAATGAATCACCACAGAAATAACCTGTCCTTGCGTACTTTTCCGCTACCGGGTCAGATATGGGCAAGGCGATGGGAAACTCGATGGTCTGACTGTGGACAAGGGCACTAAAGTACCGTCAATGGGTGCACGGTCTGCGTTCACATCACCGTCGCCTTACCACCCCAACATATTAAGTGTCCCCTCGGCAGGCGACTTTGGATGTTCTAGCCACAATGGGTCTGTGGACCCCGGCAATGCGAAAGACGGGGTGATGCACGAACCTCAGGGTGCCAGAAGGCCTTTGTTGATTATCGAGGGCCGGGCACTTTTCTAAACAAAATGTATCGACGTTAATAGCTCGATGATGATAGGTTTTACTCTTGATGGTTAGCAATAGGAGTGACTATCATATATTTGTATTTTATTTCAACGCAGAATCACTTGAATTGTTAGCCTTAGGGCAGTGGTGTCAAGGTCTGCTACTGACGGTAGTGGCACGCCTCGCGGCATCGTGCCAGGCCACGAGCTTCTCTGCACCACTAGCATCGGGAGAGGAAACTATTAGTAACCCCGCCGTTTTACAATAGTGATGGCGCTGTCTCTTACGGCGGGGTGATGAACTGCGTGGAGAAGTGATTTCGTAGTGGCACTCGTACCACGGACTCCTGCTCGTGGCATCGGCCTTGACAACACTGCCATAGGACACAAGGCCTGCCTGCGACTGACGGGAATTCCCTGGCCGCGCGTGCCCCACGCGCCGCAACCAAACGCTGCGCGGACGGTGTCACCGAACTCATCGAGGGCGCTCCCGGACAATGCAGGCGCGCCGCGCGCCGGGGAATTACAAACAAATGGCTCCCCCGCCCCGCCGCGCAGTGAGGCCAGAGAGCGCCATTTGTCGGCCGACTGGCCAGATGGCGCCCACTCGCTGCGGCTCGGCGGGCGGCGATCAACTGCCCGGCACAGAATGACTCACGGAGCGAAGAATTGCACGTTTTTACTTTCTCGTATAGGTACGTGTGTACGGAGTAACATGCGGAGTATACGGAAAGTTATGTAATGTTGCGCGAAAAAATGGCAAATTTTCGACAGTACAAAATTCGTTGCCGGGCCCTGACAACGAAAAATTGGATAAATTCAGATGCTAAATTAAGGAAAAAAATCCCCTAACACGTAGTGTAGCCAGAATCCCTGTTTTGTGGGTCCTTGATACCGAAAAAGCAATTGAAAGCAAAACGTCCGTCCGCCCGACTGTCTATCCGGTGTATGTAAACAACACTAGCGCCTAAACTATGCGTACGATTTTTCCAAATTGAAGAAATCCCTATCCATCTGGCCTGAGTCGAAGCTCTGAGATTTTGAAAAATATTCATTAATTTTTGTGGGTACTTTATATGAAGCCCCTCGGACATTTTCAAAATTTTCTCAAAAACGGCTCCATTTTTGTTTGGTTCCGGGCGTGTGAACTGCTATCTTCATTAGCGCCGTATGTATAGTGCATGTCTCATTGCGGAAAGCGGCGGTGATCTTCCCTGCTAAATGGCTAGATCCGGCACTGACCTACTCTCTTCGGCTTGTAGGCTTTTCCCAACCAGTTATCTCTTACTAGCGGGGCACCGCCCCAGCTGGGACAAGCTCTAAACTCCAGACCTGTGTGTTAGTGAAGTGTGTTAGTGTAAGTATAAGTGTGTAATATAAGGGGTGAAGATAGGACAAGATAGAGGAAGATCGCGTGCGGTCCGTTGCTCGTTTGGTAGGGTACTGCTCTGGCAGTAGTCTAATGTTGATCGAAGGATCTGCGGAAAACTGCAAAATCCAGCAGTCGGTCGCTAAAATTGTTCTACACACATCGGTTGAATTCAACCTTTCTATCCAGGTAGTGTCGAAAATCTTTCCACCATCGGGATGCGAACTCTTGAACCTCACGGTCACAGGCCCTATAGTGGTATGAGTTGATGCCCTGAACCACTTAAGCCAAAGCTGGGACGTGAGACATGGCGCCGACCAATACGTCGAATACATTTTCCCTAATCTAGGTATTTCCAGCCGCGGGGAACCGTCCAAGCCGGGCAACGCTCAAATCCCTACATGTATGGGAGGATAGTGCATGTTAGGGTATGTGAAATTGCATTAATGTAAATGGGAGGAGGGGGCAAGAAAGATCGCGCGTGGTCCGTGACCCGTTTGTTAGGGATCGCTCCGGTATTCTCTTGGTACCGATCGGAGAAACTTCGAAAAACTGCTCATCGGAGCAACCAGTCGCTAGAATTCTTACCCCAGATTGCAGATGAATTTTACCTAGTAATTTAGTGTGAAATGCCCTCGGAACTCAAACACTAGCACCTTTTGGTCCGAGAGGTTAAAGTGATAACAGTGTTTGCCCTGAACCGTGTCAGTTCATATCAGAAAGAGAAATTTCGATCACCCTCAATTATCCATTCCCTCTGAACTATTGAGCAATAATGTTCAAGAATTCCATCCCCGACCAATCAATGATGTTTTACCATACATTTAAATTTCTTTCTTTCTACGGCGCGACATACAGTTCTATTTATTACAACTTGACAGGGAAAGCTGGTGACTGATTCACTGATTGCGGGAGCGGTCACAGAAACCACGAAAATCTGTCTGTACATCCGGTTCTAAAATTTGTTTTCTAGTGAAAGTTTGTGAGGCTTGAAAGATGGAGGCTGTACTAATATTATATTTTATGTCTGGTTACAACATAATATTAATATGATCACAAAAGAAACAAAGATATAACGATGAACAAAAGTTATTATTTTCACATCTACGATAAAGAAGCATGGTAAAAAAAATTGAAAATATGTCTGTGGTTGTAAAACTAGTTACGTAAAGTAACAGAAGTTCAGAAAAGTGCATCGTAAAACATATAAACTCCATTAAAAAGTTAATATAAAAAATAAAATATTTTTTAAATACATAGTTTTGGTTGGAATCTTCGTTGGCCAGTTTATTTCATAGTATTATTTTATATTTCTATTTTTTTATATTTGTGTAAGTGTAATCAACAAATAGATGTTTAAGTTAATGGTTTATAACAAACGTATTATTATGACGATGTAAAGCATGTTTTAAGGGAAAACATTATTCGGATCTAAACCACGAGCTTCCTCATCCTATCAATATCATTTGGAGGCATATTAACTGCATAATTGAAAAGTTATACAGTTGTTTAAACCTTAACAGTTTCAAACTTTCCGTTTCTTTCTACAACGCTTGAAGGTCTAAATGCTCATTAGTTTCAATGACATTGAGTTAGAAACTATAATTAAATTTGCCCTCCTTGTGGTTGGACGCGTGGAACCCTCGGCAGTTGCGTGCAGACGCCCCCCTGTTCTCCGGAGAACACCCGTCGGGGCAACAGTAGCCCGCCAAGAAAACTGCAAATTAATTGAACAAATATTTTATATCGTTAAGAACCAATGATACATATTCCAATCATTTCCTGTTCGTTCGTGTAAAATAGTTTCAAATTTTCAATAGGGAATATAATGGGGCATATGGTATTTTTGGAACATTATTGTTTTGCTGACCTTTCCGCGGGGACACAGATTCCATCGTCCATCCTTTCATTTGTTTAAGAACTAGTTCAAAATTTATTATCTTGGTCCGGATACACAACTATTATTTAGACAACTATTATTTAGACTAAAATAATATTCCAATGTGTTAATGGTAAGGTCTGGCTACAAGGCAGTTTTGTAGTACCCGCCAGCGTTTACGGAATGCAGTGGTTTAGAACTGTTTTTGCATACATTCGGTAATCATTAAATCACGAAACTATGAGTTAGGTTAAGAAAAATTATAATAATGAAAGTCCTAAACGATAAAGGCAAAAAGCATGTTGAGTCCTCTCGTTGACAATCCCATGCCTTTGGTGTGCGTGTGTTGTACATGCATGCGTCGCGTCATGTCACGTCGGGGGCATTCAATGGCGAATATTTCTGTCCGCAGACCTTTGGCGTTTGTATTCATCGCTTGGAGGTATTTGCATTCGCCGATGAGCCCTGCGCCCTGACCCCTCACCGCGCCCTCCGCTGACCCCGGGGCGCGAAACACCCCACCTCCCCAGCTCCAATGTCGCGCGTTTGCAGCCAAATAGCACGATGATGAAATACGAGCAGGTTAATCTTTATAGAAAACAAAACGATGTTCCCCAACTGCTTCCTCCTTGACGCCTCAACCGATATTGATTATTTTCGGCACAGAGATAGACCTTCATCCATCTTACCATCTCATTTTATCAATTCTGAAGTTCGACCAACCATATTCGCTGATACTCACGGGCATCTACACAGGACTCATCTCTTTTTGGGCTCTATCGTGCTTATAAGTCCTAAGCCTTGGAAATAATTGAGGAAAAATATTTAACATTATGTCTGCTACAGAGGTGGTCTATGTCTTACAAGACACGGGTCGAATGTTTTTTACTTTCTCGCCTTGCTGGAAAACGGTGAATTTTCGCCCAAAAAACTCTCATAGTTGGGGGTCTGGTAACAAAAAAGTGGATAAAACTTGTTGCTAAATTTAGAAAAACAAATCCTCTAACTCGTGGTGTAGCCAAAATTCATGTTTTGTTGCTTCTTGATACCGAAAACTCGAGTGACAGCAAAACGTCCGTCTGACTGTCCGACTATGGTCAACGGTAGCGCCTAAACCGTTCAGCCGATTTTCTTCAAAATTGATATTTTCCAATCGATTTGGCTGATGTCCAAGCTCTTGGCATTTTAAACCGATTTTTTTTAACTTTAGAGGGTACTTTACATGAAGCACGTGTACAGTTTCAGTTTTCAAAAGAATGGCTCCAAATTATTTATTAAATTTTGTTGTTGAATAGTGCAAAGGACGTTTAAGAGAATGGTGCAGGTATAATTTTCGTTGATATGAAAAATTGGAAAATGTGCGGGGTGCTTCATGTAAAGAACTCTCAAATTTTTAAGAAGGTTTTGCAAAATTGCAGCGCCTCGAGTCGAGCCAAATAGACTGGGGAATATACATTTTGGAAAAAGTGAACAAAAAAACAGACGAACGGACGAACGTTTTGGAATTGCACGTATTGCGCGAAAACAACTAATTTTCCAAAAAATGTACATTACCTTTAATGAAAGAAATAATTATGTATATCACATTTTATTGAAAGGAAAAATGTCTATCTGTAATAACTTTCTCGCATATGTATGTATATACGGAGTAATATACATACGTAGTAGTATATTATAGAGTAGTATAGAGGAAGTTATGTAATACTGCGCGTAAAAACGGCGAGTTTTCGGCAGAAAATATTCATTGCCGGGCCTTGGTAACGAAAAAGTGGATAAACACAGTTGATAAATTAAGAAAAAAAATTCTTAAATACGTGATGTGCCCAGAATCCCTGATTTGTGCGTCCTTGATACTGAAAAACCAATCGAAAGCAAAACGTCCGTTGAAATCACGAAATCGATTTTCTGTAGCATTACATACCTTTCCCTATACTACATATATTACTCCATAATATACGTACGTATACGGGAAAGTAAAAACAGATTCTTAAATCAATTTTGACATTTTTGATGAGAGTTATACGCGTTCTAGATTTTTGGGACTATTATTACAATACATTAGTACATTAGTCCTTACAACTTATATTCTTCAAGTCTTCAATCTCTTTTTTTCTGGTTTCATCCACAGTGCGTGAAAGACTAGTAAAAAACAGTAAAAGGAGAAAATCTGACCTCAGCTGACACATATATTCTAACCTGAACTCTGCACAGCACTAATTAATAATTGCAAGCGCGCTCGTGTGGTAGTTTGATGTTTCCCGTTTCAAAACTAAAGTTTACGAGTACAAACCAAATGAAAACCGTGCGATTTCAAAGAGCTGAAAGGAAAAACCGTCAGAGTAGCATGTCGCGCTAGGCACACAAAACAATTAGTTAAATGCACAACAAAATATTAAATTCTCCGAATATTATCCTCGTTCTACGTAATATCCCTACCACGACGTTGGCTGGTTGACTAGAATATAATTTATTTAATTCTTCCTATCCTTGAGCTTCCTGTAACTCAAGTAGTTTTTTTTTCCTGCTGTTGCTGAATTCTCTCTGTAACCAGTGCGCATTGGAAGTCCGTTTGGTCGTAGTCACTGGCGTAGCTTGGGTGTCAGCCGTCCGAAGTGGAGGAACATTTCGCTGCTAATATTAGATTATATTACGGCGAACGAAAAGTAGTCCCCATTATCGCCTTCTGTTATGGGGCAGCGTTGTAACAATGGATTACAAGCAACAATGACCGTTCATCTATTCGTTTTCACATTTAACACAATCAAAGGACGCAATTTATAATGAAATAACGTAAATATAATATAAACATAATTAATAATAATAAAATGAAATATGAAATAATATACAAATTATAAGTTACGTAACATCCAACTGCGTAGCACCATCATTCATTTTTCGTTTACGAAGCGTATTAAATTGGAAGCGAGCGACTGACGTATGTTTGTCGCCTAATTACACAAGTACTCATATTTTTAAAAATTTCCACATGGCCTTATTTGATGATCTGTTTTGGATGAACACATTTTAATCAGAAAAAAGTATATCTTCATAATTGTAGTTGTAGGAAGACGCCGAAAATATTTTGATTGTTTTCAATTTTCGAAAAATATAGGTTTTTAACCAACATGAGACCTGCACGATTTTCTTAAACGTTCTTCAGACAATCCAAAATTTAATCAAAATTGATGGAGCCGTTTTTTGAAAATTTTGTAAATGTCCTAGGGGCCTCATGTGAAGTACCTCAAAATATTAAAATATCGGTTTCAACTTCAAGAGCCCGCGACATCAGCCATATCGATTGGGGAATAACAATTTAGCATAAAATCGGCTGAACCGTTTAGCTGCTAGCGTTGTTCCCAGACACACGGACAGACGTTTTGCCGCCAATCGATTTTGGAATATCAAGGACCCACAAAATATGGATTCTGGCTACTCCACGTGTTAGAGGATTTTTTTAAATTTAGCAATGGGATTCATATACTCTTTTGTTGTCAGGGCTCTGTAATGAGAGTTTTCTGCAGAAAATTCCATTTTTTTCGCGCAGCATTACATAACTTTTTGATTGTTGTTTAAGATCACATCAACTATTAGGTCATCGCCGACCACTATTGGATGTGGGAACTAGCACGGGCAAAGGCCTAATATTCCGCCCCTTTTCTAGAAATGTTCCTCATTCTTTCATGAAGTGAGACCTATTCTCACCTACGTAAAATTTTCTGGGGAAACATAACGTTTCTATGAGTTAATTAGAAGTAATAGTTCCTCATCGCAGCCCAGTAATTTAATATCATATGGATCCGACCTTCAATATCACCTCAAAGCACATGTAGATGCCATTGCCTTGGAGTTTTTCAATCGGCGTTGCATCCACTCTCGATCCTAACCCCCTCTGGCGACCCCATACCTACTAGTGAATTTGTGCCACTAGCATGCGTTTTTCGGCCGTTGCTGCCAGGTCATCATGCCTTTTTATTCTAAATTCCATTGGAAATTAACAGTTCTCTCAAACCCAACCATCTCCACAGAAATATCTCTTACATTTCACGTTCTAGTAAGAGTATAGCTGTGTAAAGCCAGTAACGCTCTTTACTATTTGCACGCTAAGCGCCTGTGTATAAATGTGTCGTCAAGTTCACTTGCTAATATAATCTAAAGAGACTGTGGATTTAAATCACAAATAAAACCCGAAAAGAGTATAAAATACAAAGTACAAATAAAAAGCGAGAAAGTAAAAAAGCTGCCACTCAAACATAAGGCTATATTCCCTTAGGAATACTAAACTATTCACGACGTGTAACTGTACTATGGCGACATTCTTTCATGAATATTGTAATTTGACATTGATATTATGATATTGAAAATATGTGTTGTTAGAATAATCTTTTATTTTCTTATAAGAACTTTTTAGCATCTAAATTAGATGAATATGATCCGGCTTGTCAATAACTTCCTTCGAGTCAAATCCTTCGTTCCATGGGCTCACGCTTGTACAGAGGCCGCTCCCCCAGAAACTCCGCTCGCCAATGAATGCAGCGCAACACCGTCTTCCATTTCCGCACACAGAAGCGGAACCCCAATTAGAGGATTGCACGGCGCCATTACGCCACTCCGAAGATGTATCAGTCTTCTTGAATATTTTACAGGACCTCTGCTCCAACACAGTGTGCTATCAGTTCGCGTAGTTTAACCAGCTGAGGTGGCTCAAGTCAGTTGTAAACTAGTGGTGCTAGAGAATGGCACAAACTTTCTCTTAGTAAAATTTTCTAATTTCCTTGATATGGACTGACCTTACAGTCTTGCCCCATTCTCTTGATGGCTGCAACCTATCGCCTCCCAAAGTACACGTCTTTGAAACGTTTCCCAACTTTTCTGTTTCCTAATAGTAGAAAAAATTTAGAGCCATTTTGAGAAAATGGCATTTGAGCGTTTCTCAAAATACGTAAATTTGTGTTCATTTTCATAGAAAATGTTGAGTTTCCGAGAAACATTATCTGACACTACTTAAAGCACATGCACTCATAAATATAATAATGTGAACAAATCACTGCCAATGTAAATATTAACGGTGTGAGAAACAGGTAAACTAGTAGTGCTATAGAATGGCGCAATCTTCCCGTATTAGTTCTCTATTTCCTTTGGTCTCCGCTTCTTGACTTCGGACGTGTCTCATACTCTTACCAGCTGCCATTTATCGTCGCCTAAAGTAGATCTTTTTGACATTTTCTTAATTTTTCTGTTTTCTAATCGTAGAACGGAAATATTACTTTAAAAATTATTAAAACTCAATAAAACCTCCTCTTAAAAGGCAATGTGAAAAATTTGCAGCAGTTTTTAAAAAAATGGCGTTTAAGCGCTACTGTAAGTTCCAAATGTGAATATCTCTTTCACAGAAAATTTTCGAAAAACTTCATTTAAAAGTCATTTGAAGCAATTTAACTCACAAAAATAAAAGTGTTTACAAATTGCTGGAAATTTATATATTAACGATGTGGAAGATCTTTCAAATGAATGCTTGAATGTAACTATGTTAATTTGGTGGACTGAATACAAATTCACGTTCATTTCTTCTATGATGGCCCAACAATAGATCTACATAAACGAAGCATGCATGAAGTGGGACCCAACTTGGTGGAATGATGAACATGAACTCAGTTCAGTAGCTTAATATGATTCTAAAGTAACGAAATGAAGCAATGAACTGGCAACAATTGAGTTATTGAAATGTTCAGCTAATAGGATGGCAGATTCACATTTCATCAATTAGTATAAATCTAAAGTAAAGAAATGACATACATAGGAAACAATTGAATATTTGAAATGTCCAGTTCATACAATAGTACATAATTGAGTACAATGTGTGTTCGTCGTAATATATTTAAATCTTTCAAAGTACGAAAACAAATGTTGATATTTTAGTAACCAATTACATCAATCCTGAAAAGTTATAAGATTTGACCCCGTCAGAGAATTATAGGGCAAGAGAGATTATAATACGATAACGCTCGCCAGAACCATTAGAATACCTTGCCAGCAAATAACTTCGCGATGTTTTCACGAGCAATGCATGGTTACGTGACCGCAGTATTAATTGATCCACACCGAAAGTACTTGCGCAAAGCATTAACTCCAATATACTCAGTATTGTAAGCCAGATAACGGACCGCACGTTAGTTCATTCCAACTTCTGCGTGCCGAGTGAGAGCGTGGCTTGCGGTAAACGCCGGACGCCTCGACAGTTCGCGGGCTAAACCAAGGGCACATTAGCTCGAATACGGCCAATTTTACGTTAAAACCATAGAAATAGACACTTTTCAATTAGCGAAAGCTCGGTACGTTTTTATCCAAAATACTTTTAATTTAGAAAATATTAGTTCTCAAATTCTCTTCTTTAAGAACTTTGTTTCATACAATTTAACTATTTCACCCCAATCGTCTGTAATTGCGCCGCGCGCCATCACTATTAACGACCCACATTTGTTTCGCTGTATATGATTTGTTTAAAAAATTTTACAATCCCTTATTACAATGCTATACTGTGTTAAACATGACCCGATAAATTAGACAGGCATGAATAAATGTATAAGTATACACGAACATGAAAATTGATCTGGTTTTTCCGATTATCTATAAGTATTTTTGCGTCTAATGGAACAACATAACACCTCTCCCTGTTGATGTGGGAAAAAAACATTTTTCAAAAACGAAATCAATTTGGAATTGGTCGATGAAGGTGAAGCTAAGGGCAGTGTTGTCGATTCGTATCATCTACTGAACTATTCGATATCGTATCTCCTTGACTGTGCGTGCTAAACAGATGCCAACGTTTCGACAGCCATGCCGAACGTCACGTACTGCAATGTCTCTGAGGGCGAAAAGGGCGGCATCTTCCACATTTGATTGAATGTTCGTGATTCCGGGCACCTCAACTTAAGAGGTCATTAGTGCCTAAGTGTAGTGCGTGCTTTTCCTCGGGAGGCGGCAGTGATCTTTCCCCCGCTGAATGGCGAGATCCAGCGCCGACCTACCGTCGACTAGCGGTGTTTCCCACAACCAGGTATCTCCCACCAGCGGGGCACCGCCCTAGCCAGGACAAGCTCTAAGTTTCCACCTGATCTCGCAACATGTGTGGTAGTGTAGTGCATGTTAGTGTAAGTGTGTGTGTAAGGGGTGAGGATGGGACAAGGAAGAGGACGAAAAGATCGTGCGCGGTCCTTGGCTTGCTTGTTACGGTACTGCTCCGGCATTCGCCTGGTGAGGATAGGAGAAAGCACGGAAAAATACAGATCAGAGCAGCTGGCCGCTAGAATTCTCCTCCAGACAGCGACTGAATTCGACCTAGCTGACAAGCTAACGTCAAAAATCCTGCCAGGGACTGGAACCTAGGACCTCCCGGTCAGAGGGACTGCAGTAACATCAGTTGATGCACTGAGCCATCTCTCTCGGAAAGGCGAGTGGATACTGACTCCGAGCGCGGAAGCCTACGCCTTCATTCGATTTCTGTTCTCGAAACGCAAGCGATTTTTTCGCGTCGCGATAGAAGTTCGAGATTCTTCCAACAATTTATCAGGTCTGACAGAAATATTTCTGTTCTGTGCGGAACAATGGCTTCTTCCTTAGCGCAGATTCGTCTCTCTGGTGACTTCAAGGGAGAACTTTCTGGATATCGTGTGAAATATAGGAATGGATCAGGTACTCCTCTTGATAAATGGTAGTTGTAAACTCAAGCCTTTGAAAGTCATAATTTTATCAAGAAGCTAAAAGGCGGCAGGAACCGGCAGAATATGAAAAAAAAATTTAAGCGATTGTTCACCGAATCTTAAAGAGATGGCTTGCGTTTGTTAACGTGAGCATCTATTTTCAACGCTGGTCACGTGAGCTTATACAGGGAAGTGGCGGATAGCGGGAAAGGGGAGAGGGTTTGAAGCTGCAAACGGAGAAGGCCCATCCAGGTGCAAACGAACTTAACACTCGCGTACCAACGTTCTTCCAGTACACGGAAAACAAGCCCAACGCCAGACCCAAAAACAAAATGCAATATAACTGAAGTAATTTGTTTATGTTCAGAAACTAATAATTAATGTATTTAACACATGCTAAAATAAATTTTTCGTAGTTCGTATTTTCAGTTTTTGAGGTATGACAAGCATTTTGTACATTTTCTGTTCTTGCGGTCCTTTCAGCGGCGACACAGCTGGCAACATCCTTTTTTTGAAGAACTAGTTACCTTTTATGTTTCTCCGATAACACAATTCTTATCTATATCCACAGAAAAAATACGATTTTAACGTGATTACTAGCAAGCCTTCCTGTGAGAGAACGCCGGAGTTTGTAAAAGCAATTATGCCTATCGACTGTTGCGAATTTTGTTTTAAACATCCGATAAGCGTTGAAAGAAGAAACTAATATCATGTAAGGTTCAGAAAGCATCTAATTATAAAGTTCCTAAAAGATGGAACAGTAACTTCGTACCCGAACAAAGATATTAATAAAAAATGACGCTTGGTCCGCCGTCGTTGACCCCCTTCGGTATGACACTTAACGCCGTATCTGTTAATATAACGGCACAGGGAAAGAGAGTAGCAGAGGGTAGAGAAAATATTTTGAATGAATGACAATTTTACTGGTACCTGTAAATATTATACATAAAACGTACTAGGAGAACCCGCAGACGTTGATCTGCCCTTCATCTCCCTCTTTCCTCTTTCTCACTGTCTTTCCGTCCTCCTCCCTCTTGTCACCGTTCCTACCTTCTTTGCCTTCGAAGTAGAACGAATGACTTCGAATGACCTGTCTAATGACACTCGAAATGTGATTACTTCTCACCTAATCACACTACTCTCTATGCGAGCTATTAATAACTTCACATACATTAGGGTTTGGGTTCGGCCAAGACCTATTCTAGTTATAATAAACTGAATATTCTATTAAAGAGAAGTTTCTATTTCACATCCTTCAATTACAAAAAATACACTTAATACAAAACAATATAATCCTGAAAAAACAACGTATACAAAAGAAATACACACAAAAATTACCCTGCAATAATACTGATAACTCAAGTATTCAAAATTATAAGACTACGTGATTATATACAAAATTATTTATAAATTCTGGAATCTAATTATTCCTTTTAGAAAACTCTGTTGTACCACAAATAGCTATTACTAATTACTTCAAGTAATTATTGTAATGTCTCTTTCCAAAAATAACAATCCAACCTTTTACTTGCTTTTAGCATTAACCAGCCTTGATATTAATAGACTCTGAGCTCATGTCTTTACATGAAAGTTCACTAAAATATTCTAATTTTCAATTTACGGCAGTCTGTTTTAAACATTGTATTGTACAACTTTGTACAATACAAACTTCTACAAAGCATCATGCATTTGAGTTGCATGTAACATCCTATTATCATATAGAAATTACTCTCATTTACTTCAAAGCTATAGCTTTTACAAATTGGTTCTTCCTCAATGTAACGGAACCGTTTGAAAGCGCCCGTAGACTCACGAATTCCTTCAAGGTCTTTTCTCTTGAAGTTCACCAGCTCGCCCCAGCGGTGTCTGCAATATGCTGCGCCCTCCAGGTGGCTCGCCGCAAGGTCAGCTATCTTCCGATCGGTGTCCACTGCATTGAAGTTCCTTCATCCAAGTATAAAATAAAAGCTGTTGGGCCGAATTTGTCCCATTAGAAATCGCATAATAATTATATACGGTTCCTTCAGATTATACGTTAGCAATCCGTATTTCTCATTGAATTAGCATTTCACAATCAATCATTTCACCACATGCTCTTCTGATCAATATAATATTAATACATATTAGCATTTGTTCTAGACTATTTCCAATAGTAATAACTTGATTATAAAGAATTTGTAACCTTTTTTAAGCTTTTAGAATACTGATATACGCCAAATCCACGCAGCTCAGGACTTCGCTCTTCAAGTTTCCACGTCGGCGCCTTGATCTAATATGTCGGGTTTCTTCCAGTTCTAGGCGAAAATCCGCAATATTTGAAGAAATTTCCTGATTGGCTGTGCTCATTCACTGTGGAAATGCGATACTTGTTCTAGCATGCTGTGGCGTCATCTCTGTGGTTTCGTCGTAACTTCGTCAATTTCTTATTTAGACACATCCCGTTGCGTCTGTTGATCGCAGTTTCAGATGTGACCGCTAGGTGGCGGTTACGCCCTGTCCCTCTCTGTCTCTGCAGCTCTCTTTCCCTCCACATTTAAATGCAGATTCTGCACATCTCTGAGCAGGTGAGGTAATATCGGAAGTGCCGGACCAGCAAAAATGTAATAGAATGTTCAAGAAGGTTTCATCCTGTAAATTACAATGTGAGAAACGTTTCTTTGAGACTTCAAATTTGAAGGTTTTAAGGCTATAGAACGCATTATTTAGGAATTATTTAAGATATACATTCAAAATCCTACCGAATGTGTTGCGGTTTGCATTTGACGTAAATATTTAGTTTTGTTCTACAGCGCCATGTGTACATAAACCGCACACAAACCTTCTCGGTGAAAAAGCACGAGGAAGTGCCAACTTTCATGGAGATTGGTCTCACGGTGTCAAAGTGTACCTCTTATCTCTCTCTCTCTCTCTCTCTCTCTCTCTATGTATATATATAGAGAGAGAGAGGAAGAGAGAGAGAGAGGAAAGAGAGAGAGAGAGGAAGAGAGAGAGAGAGGAAAGAGAGAGAGAGAGGAAGAGAGAGAGAGAGGAAGAGAGAGAGAGAGGAAGAGAGAGAGAGAGAAGAGAGAGAGAGAGGAAGAGAGAGAGAGAGGAAGAGAGAGAGAGAGGAAGAGAGAGAGAGAGGAAGAGAGAGAGAGAGGAAGAGAGAGAGAGAGGAAGAGAGAGAGAGAGGAAGAGAGAGAGAGAGGAAGAGAGAGAGAGAGGAAGAGGAGAGAGAGAGGAAGAGAGAGAGAGAAAGAGAGAGAGAGAGGAAGAGAGAGAGAGAAAGAGAGAGAGAGAAAGAGAGAGAGAGAAAGAGAGAGAGAGAAAGAGAGAGAGAGAAAGAGAGAGAGAGAAAGAGAGAGAGAGAAAGAGAGAGAGAGAAAGAGAGAGAGAGAAAGAGAGAGAGAGAAAGAGAGAGAGAGAAAGAGAGAGAGAGAAAGAGAGAGAGAGAAAGAGAGAGAGAGGAAAGAGAGAGAGAGGAAGAGAGAGAGAGGAAGAGAGAGAGAGGAAGAGAGAGAGAGGAAAGAGAGAGAGAGGAAGAGAGAGAGAGGAAGAGAGAGAGAGGAAGAGAGAGAGAGGAAGAGAGAGAGAGGAAGAGAGAGAGAGGGAAGAGAGAGAGAGGAAGAGAGAGAGAGGAAGAGAGAGAGAGGAAGAGAGAGAGAGGAAGAGAGAGAGAGGAAGAGAGAGAGAGGAAGAGAGAGAGAGGAAGAGAGAGAGAGGAAGAGAGAGAGAGGAAGAGAGAGAGAGGAAGAGAGAGAGAGGAAGAGAGAGAGAGGAAGAGAGAGAGAGGAAGAGAGAGAGAGGAAGAGAGAGAGAGGAAGAGAGAGAGAGGAAGAGAGAGAGAGGAAGAGAGAGAGAGGAAGAGAGAGAGAGGAAGAGAGAGAGAGGAAGAGAGAGAGAGGAAGAGAGAGAGAGGAAGAGAGAGAGAGGAAGAGAGAGAGAGGAAGAGAGAGAGAGGAAGAGAGAGAGAGGAAGAGAGAGAGAGGAAGAGAGAGAGAGGAAGAGAGAGAGAGGAAGAGAGAGAGAGGAAGAGAGAGAGAGGAAGAGAGAGAGAGAGGAAGAGAGAGAGAGGAAGAGAGAGAGAGGAAGAGAGAGAGAGAGAGATTATTATGCGACAGTTCACGGACGGCGCGCGCCCTTTCATTCCTCTTCTATTCTCTTTCCTTACATTTGTACTTGCATTCACTACACTACCACACCAATTGGTGTCTTATAACCTGTCCTGGCTGGGGCGGCGCCCCGCTGGGGAGATACCCGGAAGGGAAACTCTCCGCCTGCAGACGTGTAGTTTGGCGTTGGTTGTCACTATCCAGTCGCGGACTTACATGTACTGTGTACGAATGTACTGTTTAAAAGTGTACTGAGTCGAACAAAAGTTCTAGTAAAACCCTCAATTTCTCAGAACTAGGTCAATGTGGGATAGCCCCTTGTTCTACCGATCCCTTCATTTATTACGAGGAACCCTGTGGAGAGGAATTGGTTTGGAGTGGGGGCCCGCGAACGGGCTCGTGTATGAGAGGAGGGGCAGGGCAAGGGCTGTAACGACTGGGCGGGGCGGGAGATCTGCGCTGTGCGGGCGGGGCTCTTTTGAAGCGCAGGTGGAACGCGGTGCGTCGCTCGCTCTTCATTCGAGCCGAGTGGCTCTGGGCCGAGACTTCTGGGGTTCTCTCTGGTTTTTGACCGCCTTTGCGCAAATATTATAAGCACACCGGAACATCCAAGAATTAGAGAAGACAAAATCGTTTCGCGAAAAAAATATTTTTTCTTTGAGAGAAAAATTACGTAATAAATCGGTTGCAGTTATGTGTTCCAAGACTCAAAAAGAAAATGAGACAATTAAACATGAGACGTAGAGATGCTTTCGGTATACATTAGTGTCTCCGCACCCTAATTTTTCAGTAACTTCTAAGTACATTCTTGTTTCCCCAACAATAAATTTCTTTCTCCCATGTCATACTTTTTGCCTTCTCGCCGCCAAGGTCGTTGTCCGGCAACTGCCCCCTCTGCTTATGCCGTTTGGCTCCTTTGCCGCATGTATCTATTGCACTACGATATGCTCGAGACTACTCCTGCTAGAAAATCCTCTGTCCCTTCCTTCTTCAACATTCCCTTAGTTTGCGAGAGCTCGCGTATTCGAACATTTGTAATTCTTCAGTCTACATATTTCTCGATAGTTCTTTGTTTTAAATAAAGTTTTTTGAACGCTATTTTTATTTTCTGAATAATCCAACCGTAAAAAAATTGCCAACGCTTAGCAATAACAGTGTTTACACACTCACAGTACTGGACCTATATCTGTCTGCGACCAACGTTAAGGTTCTGAAAAACTATATGAGAAACTAACGTATACGTGAGTTTTAAATGCAAGCTAATGTATTCGCCGCTGATAAAACGGTTCAAGCTATTTCCTCAAAAATCGTGATTCAATCATCGATCTGACTGCAGTTGAGGCTCTGGGAATTTAAGGCTTATACGTTAATTTTTTTGAGAGAAGGGGTAATTTTCATGAACCTTAATAACATTTTGTTATATTGTTTTCTAAAATAGAGCCAAAATTACTTGAAAAAGGTACAGAACTCATTTTCGATAATACCTCTTAAATTTTCGAAAATTGAGAAAGTTACTAATAATGCGAGAAGTATGTGTTGTAGCTCCACTAGCTCCGATAACAGGGCCCAGTGGAGATTTTCAGTTGAAAAATCGCCGTTTTTTGCGGAAACATTACAATACGTTCTATATACTACGCAAATAGTATTATATGCAAGAAATTAAGAATGGAACCAAGTAGTCTCAGAAAGGCTGCCATTTTTGGCACCACTAGTTTGCATCTGCAGACAGTTCTGTTTCACAAAGCTAACCTACAACAAGACCAATGTCCTCAATCGGGAGAGAGTTGACAGAGGCGCACTGTGTGCACCTGCCACACGCACGGGTCACGGCCGCATTCGCCATGTCCTCGCTAAATTATAGCTAAGTGGTGGCGGCGTGCGTGTTCTACACGCGGCAATTGGTCTTCTCCTCCCCGCCTCGACCGCCGGCGAACGAGACAGGCGACAGCGGAGGCGGGCGGGCGGTGGCGACAGCGCTCCCCGGAGAGAGACACACAGAGAGAAGAGAGGGTGGTTGCGGTGAAGCCCAGAAGGGTAAGGCGGGTCGAGAGAAAAGCCGAGGACGGACTGAGTTAGGAGGGGCGGAGCAGTAGAGATTAAATGATTTTTTGTTTCCTGGCACGTCAAATCTTGTGATTATTAGACCCGTAAGAGTAATGAACGTTATGATGTATTCTTCCCCCGTTAGAATGGGAGACCCGGCGCCCATCTGCTCATTAGTGTGCCCAATTCCGGCATCTCTACCAGCCGAGCGCCACGCCTGTTAGGGGAAAGCTTTAAGTTTCCACTAGCGTAACAGTGTGTATTGTAGTGCAAGTATGTATGTGTGTGCGTATGTGTGTCAGGGGAGAGGAAGAGACAAGGACGAGAAAAGTAGGATCGGGTGCCGCTAGTTATTCGTTTGTTAGAATAGTGCTCCGGCATTCGGCAGATACTGATCGAAAAACACGCGGAAATCAGAGGTGCCAACCACTAGAATTCTCCTGACAGCGGTTGACTGAGATCAATCTATGTACCTAGTGTGGAAAACTCTACGCCGCCGGGGCTCGCACTCAAGGACATCCCAGCCAGAGACGCCGCAGAAGCCACAGTGGTTACTTTGAGCTAACTCAATCTGTGGGGGAGAATTTCTACAACGGACAGAGACAAGGAGGATGTGTGAGAAAGGGATGAGGACAGGCAAGTGGGGGGTCACGAGAGTGCCTTGAAGGACCGGAAGGGGCTGGTGAGAGGGGCAATGGGGACGTCTCTGTGGCTGAGCGTGGAACATCTTCCTTCGAAAGGGCCGACGCGCAAAAGGGCGCCAACAAATTACATTAATCATAATGAGGTAATTAAGCGCAGGGGCGTCGCCAGGGTGGGGGGGACGAGCGTCGCGTGGCAGCGAGGGCGGCGGCGAGGGCGAGGACGAGGGCGACGGCCAGCGGACACGAGCAGAGGGCAACAAAGGAGTAGCATGTGCACTCCACTCTACACTGAACTCAGATATCGTGAACATCTAGTAACAGTAAATTAAACTCTCTACTCCCTATCTTCAAACATAACGAGTTAACACTAGATCAGTTTCTTCAAGTCGTAGCCAGGGATTTGCATACGGCCTGTGACTCATTTTGGGCATCTGGAGTTGATTTTAACTCCAATGCAGTCCGTTGCTTACGTTTTGATATCCTAAAAGCCTTAAAGCCAATATTGATAATTTAGTGACAAAGCAGAAGTGTCAAGTACTACATTAAATTTAAGAACTTTTCTGTGTTTTTAGTAGTCTTTAACGTAAAATGGAAGACAACGTATTAAATATACACATAAGTCGTCGAGAGCAAAACTGGGTGAGTAAAAAAATGACGTGTAAACGAAAAACGCTGTAAAACTATAATGCTTTGAAATAAATGATCTCAAGTGTTATGAACGTGTTGAGAAGATATTCGTTTAACTTATTACAGATAATTTGGACTGAAACATTGCTTATTAATTAATTATTTTGTTGACTTTCACCACTTTTGCACACACCGTTTCCGAAAACTATGACTTACATTGAAATAATTGGCATGCACATTTTCATCTGAGATAGTAATACGATGAAATATAGGAAAAATAGGACTTTGTCACGATTTTCAACCAAGTGGGAGCAATTTTGAAGGTGCGATTTTGAACTGTGCACGTATCACTAAAAGCGATTAAATGTTGTTTCTTTTTCAAGAGACTTCTTTTCTAATGGGTGCAAGTAAACCAGAAACTATTTCTTGGGAGCCCCTGGAACCTGTTGTTTAATCCCCAGTGTGGCCTACACCACAATTGTATTCATCGATATGAGCAACTTGCTGGCTACTTCTGCATTGTAATATAATAAATATTGAAGTTTGACTCACATCATTTTAGCGCTTAATGGAACAATGTTGAAAATATATACCATTGCATCTAACTCAAATCTTCCAGAATTTGACTTACACCTCTTTTTCTCTCAATTGCTCCCATATTGACCGTGAAATATTAAGAAATACTTATCCTTATTGTAACATTATTATATTTGTGTCATGTGATTATGATATTATTTTGTTATTAACTAATCACTGCGGCCTAATAGTGTTTCACAAAAAATTCCATTCAGTTAAAATGATTGAAGAACTCTCCCTGGATGATTTGGTCATAATGAACTCTTATGTTTTAAACTTTGAAAAACAATACACAGAAAGCGGTAATAAACACTCTTCAAGGCTAAATGAATACACGGAAATACTGAATTGCCTATGTTTGGATATTTTACTAAACCTTCATCAAAAAATCATTTTTGGCAGAGAAACTGGTTCATTTTCGCATTACGAAATATAGTGAATCTCTGATACAGTGAACCAATATTAGTCCCCTGGGATTCAACCGACGTCGCACTACAGCCGAAGTCGATTGTATTATTATCAAAACTACCCGATGTTATGGGTCCCATTTGTAGAAAACAGGGCGAAGTAAATTGCCCTGATGGTATATCATACTTAAGACTATCTATTATAAGTGCGTTGCCATTTCAATGTAATTTTAAGCTAACATCCATGCCCAAGGCGAGATTCAAGCTGACAACCCTTCGAATTGAAGTTGCTAAGGCGCTACACCTCTGCAATCTCGGCTTCCCAGGCCAGCGGTCGAATGGTATATTGGAAAATGTTAAATGTCGTTTCTGTATATTCTGTATAGGCGCAATTGGGAGGGTGCGAGAGAGAGAGAGAGGAAGCAAAGGCAGAAGCGAGGGTGGAGCAATGATGGAAGTGAAGGAACAAGGAAACGATAGTACGAGAAAGTGAGTGTGGGAGCGATTGATTGATTGGTAGATTGATGTTTCCAAGCACAATTGCTGTCATTAGTCCCGTTATTGTAATGAATGTTTTATCCCGGGAGGAGACAGTGATTCCTTCCCCGCTGGAAGGGGAAACCCGGTGTCGACTTGCAAGTCCGCTTGTAGGGGATTTTCGCGTCCAGGTATCTCCCCCCGTCAGAACAAGATGTAAGCTCCCGTCTGGTCTTTCGACACGTGCAGTAGGGTGGTGCATATAAGAGTAATTGTGTGTGTAATGGGAGAGGAGAGGACGAGGAAGAGGAAGGAAATAACGCGCGTAGTCCGTAATCCATGTATCGGTTTGCTGTTGATCGCAGATTCTGCAGAAAACGACCGATCAGAGTATCCGGCCACTAGATCATTCCACCAGGCAGCGGCTGAATTTGAACTGTGTAGCTAATGATGAAAATCCTCCTCCCATGGGACCGGAATCTTAAGACCTCATGATGAGTGTCGCTGCAGCCAGCGTCAATGCTGTCTCTAAGACAGTGGTGTCATGGTCATCTACTGGTGGCAGTGGCACGCGTCGTGGTTCGGTAGCATGCCACGAGCTTTTCTGCGCAACTAGCGTCGGGAAAGAAAACTATTAGTAACCCCGCCATTTTACAATGGAGATGGCGTTTTCTTATGTGGTGGAGTGAGAACTGCGTGAAGGGGGCGATTTTGTCGTGGCATTCGTGCCACGGACTCCCGCATGTGGCATCGACCTTGACAACACTGCTCTAACACGCACCGTGCTGGATACTCGGATTGACATTAAATTTTACCAGCTTGTTCAGCACCTTTCAAAACCTCCACATACACGTTTTACGTGCTATGAAGCATTGCAAGTTGTTTTTGCGACAATTAGTATTAAGATCTCTCATGACCTTATTGTCTGTGGAAGGGCGGAAATTGCTACTCGTCGCTGATAGTGTCGGCGGTGTGTGTGTGTAGCGGCCGCAGAACCATCGGCGATCAGTGATTTCCGCCCTTCAATAGGTGGTAAGTTCATGAAAGGTCTCAATACTAATTGTCGCAAAAACACTACTTGCAATGCTTCATAGCACTTAAAAATGTGTATGTAAGGTTTTTGAAAGGTGTAGAATAAGCTGATAAAATTGTATGTCAATTCGAGTATCCAGTACGGTGAGTGTTGCGTGTAAGACAAACCGAACCGGTGATGGGAGGGCGAAGGGGATGAGCGGAGGCGCCGAAGGGCGAAAGAGCAAGGGCGAAAGAGAGCCAGCGTGGCAGCGAAGGAGGAGGGCGCCGGGTTCGGGGATGAGGTTTCGGAGCCAACTCCCTCGAGCGCCGGCGAACAAGAAAGTCGGGCGAGGCGTCACCGAAGGCGCCAAGTTAATGTAATTTTTGTCGCGAGTAACATTCAGGGCGTCGAACACCAACTGAATCAAAGTTTTTTAATGTAATTTCACGGATAAAGTACTGGGAAACAAACTGGAAAGACATTTAATCCAAAACCAATTCTAAACCCTTCAATTTTTTTTCAGGTTGAGTGTTTCCACTGAAAACCAATTAAAAGAACGTGTTTTACACAAATAGTCCAATGTAAACATTACAATTACAACCTAACTGTAATGTTTCTTAAACTTATCTTCAAAACCATTCTACATCTTGTTAAATGATTCTCCCACACAGAGTTAACGTAAGTCTTAGAAATTTAATGCTTCTAAATAAAAACATTTCCTACAATATTTTGCTCTTTCTATGCTGTCATCTTTAGTAGTTATTTTTTATTTCTTTCTTAAGAACAGATCCCTTTAAATTAAAGACAGCAGAATTTTTAAATATTTTATTCCTTACAAATTTTAATTTAATCTCACATCTATTTTTACTCTCCTGAATACGTACGTATATACGAAGTAATATATAGTATTATATAGGAAAGTGATGTAATGCAGTGGGAAAAAAAGGCGAATTTTCGGCAGAAAAAATTCGTTCCCAGGCCCTGATAATGAAAATGTAGATAACTTCAGTTGCTAAATTAAGAAACAAAATCCCCTAACACGTAATGTAGCCAGAATCCCTGTTTTGTAAGTCCTTGATCGTGTCGACTTCATCCGACAACTACAAAACTGAAGATCGAGATTTTTTCTTCAAATAAAATTTGTTTTCCATTGCGAGTTCTTTCTTTCAGTTCATGTACATTTTTCTTGAAAATTTTAGTAATTTTCGCGCAACATTGCATGCAATGATATCGAGAACTCAATAACGTTTTGTGAAAACTATCCTAAAATTCCGCATTTTCAGAAAAGCTCAAACGCCATTTCCTCAAAAATGGCTCCAATTTTTTCTTCAAACTTTTGGAACGAATAGTGCTAATTACACTCTTTTATATGACGTGAAGTTCATTTTGGGATTTTTTTTTTGTTTTCTCAAAAATTACACAAAAGATTTTTTTAAAGATCTCTCACATCTTTAATATGGACATTACCAGCAATTTGTAAACATTAGAAAATTAATCTTAAGTTTCATGAAAACTCAAAAATTTCTGTGAAAAAGAACTTCAAATTTCGCATTTTTAGAGGCGCTTAAACGCCGTTTTCCTAAAAACAGCTCCAAATTTTTAAAGAAAATTGGCATTTAGGACGAGGTTTTTGTATTTTTTAATATTTTATAATTAATATTTCCGTTCTATCATTAGGAAACAGAAAAATTAAGAAAATGTCAAAAAATGTACTTTGGGCGGCGATACATGGGAGCTGGCTAGAGTATGAGGCAATTCTAAATAGCAAGCCGACACCGAAGGAAATAGAAAACTAATACGGGAAAGTCTGTACCATTCTGTAGCACCACTAGTTTCTTTTCACAAGAACAGAAGAAAATTTATTTTCTTAAGAAAGAAAAATACTAGATGTTCTAATAAACATACTTTTATTGGTTCAATAGCACATACTTTTATTGGAAACAGCTACGTGGGATTGAAATAATGCACTTTCTGCACTACTAATATCTTAGCTATTATTTGAAAACGTCCAATTCAACCCAGAAGCGAACAACTCACTGTTTCCATCGCAGTGTTGTCTGAACTATGTGAATTCTAAAACTGCATAAAATATAATACAAACGTTTTGTAAACTTGTATTGGAAAAAGAAGCCTTATACACAGCACAATGTAGAAATGCATTTCATAGGACAATAATTAGAGAAGGGTATTCTAAACCATGCGTAAATACTATACTGATTACAAATGGTACAGCATTTGGTGCGAAAACTAAATATTTTCATCCAAATATCAACATGAAGACAACTATAACTCCTATTCACACAGCTACATGTAGTCACAACAATGACACGTAATTCCGACCGCGAAACGAAATTTCATTATTGCATTCTCTGCATTGTCGATACTCTCTTAAAGTGCTAGCAATTTTTATTTCAAAATAAATAATTTCTAAAAGATGTGTAAATGTATAACAAAAGGTCGAATGCAAGAAACGAACAAACAAATAATATACAAAATATACAATACAATATAATATACAAATAAATAAAATTTCGCATTTTCAGAAATACCCAAACGCCATTTTCTCATAAATTGCTCTTAATTGTTTCTTCAAACTTTTGGAACGGATAGTGATAATTGTACTCTTTAATATGACGTAAAGTTCATTTTGAGATATTTGCTTTGTTTTTTCAAAAATTACACAAATGTAATTTTTTTGAAAGATTTCTCACATCTTTAATACGCACATTACCAGCAATTTGTAAACAATAATTTATTTGTGAGTGTATGTGCTTCAAATGACTTTAAATGAAGATTTTTAAAACTCAAACATTTTCTGTGAAAAAGAGCTTCAAATTTAGACTTTTTAGTGGCCTTTAAACGCTATTTTCTTAAAAACGGCTACAAATTTTTAAAAGAAAATTGTCATTTAGGGCAAGTCTTTTGTGTTTTTTAATATTCTAAAATTAATATTTCCGTTCTACCTTTCGTAACCGAAAAACTGAGAAAATGTTTAAGAATATGTACTTTGGGTAGCTGGCACGAGTATGTGGCGATAACTGGCCCAGACCCAAGGAAAAAGAAAACTAATACAGGAAACTCTGTGCCATTCTGTAACACCACTAGTTGGGTATCAAGGGATCTCAAAACGTGTATTCCCGATGAAATCTCGAAATCGATTTTCCGCAGTATTACGTAACTTTCCTTATACTACGCATATTACTTTGTATATACGTATGTATACGGGAAAGTCAAACAGTTTAAAATTTTGTATAGGAATAAATATTTGATATTTTGGGGATAGCATGTATTATTTAAGGCTAAAAATTCGGAAGCTTTACAAAGACATACGTCTGTTTATGATGACGTATGTGATACGTTCGTTGTATTCCAATAAGTGATGGCTTACTGAAAAAGTATGCCTATTTTTTTTCACGGTAACAAGACAGTTGTCTTGGCAACATTTTGTTGTTGGTTATTGGATATTGAAAATGACCTGCTTTACGTGTGAGTAGCAATGCGCAGAATCCTTCTTTTTTATAAAGTGGTAGAAATAAATCAATTTTACCCATATTACACTCACTTGAGTCACCTGAAAAGCTAATTTTTAGGAAGAGTCGAGGACATCATAGAAATATCACTTAGTTCTGAGTTTTTTGTCTAACATGACAGTAGATTTCGTTAAAGACAGGTACAGTATTTGTTGTAAACTGAATACTCTATGAAATTAATTGTTTTTACGACTTATATCATCGGAACAAAAACATATAAATGCGGGACATACAAATACTACCCTAGGCTGTGTCAAACCAATTGAAAATGACAACTGTAGAATTTTGTAAATTATATTATGAAGTCTTCAGTTGGCATTAAATTCGCAACATCCATTGTCGCGGAAGCATGACTCCAATGGTGTCTGAGATCATTAAAATACAGCTTTAGGGACCCACAACTGAATATGAGTAAAGTTTATTAAGTTGTTCCAAATTTCTGCTATACGATTGGTGCTCAATATCAAACCTATAATGGTGGAAGGCACATTTCACCATTTTCAAATTTGAGTTCCCAATTCTTTCAAATCAATAATTTACAAATTTCAGAATGTTCGTACGGGTCTGTCTAGACTTGTATTTTATTTTAGATGGGACTTCCGTCCGCATGTTCAGGATCGATTGATTTTATTACGTTGCATTTCTGAGCTTGCCAACTTCCTGGCGTGTCTACTGTTTTTATGGTTATTAGTCCGAGAGCGTGGCGCGTGTGTACCCCGGGATTTGGCAGTTATTCCTTGTGGAGAATTTCTCTCTTCAGAGAACTCTCTCATCGTGGCACCGCCTAAGGCCCAATCCGATTCATGATCTAAGCTTCCAGCATGTGTGATGGTATAGTGGATGTACACTAAGGTGACAAAAGTCATGGAATACCTCTCAATATCGTGTGGGACTTCCTTTTGACCGGTGATGTGCTACAACTTGATGTGGCATGGACAAAAAGTCTTGAGAAGTCCCCTGCAGAAATATTGAGCCATGCTGCCTCTACAGCTGTTCATAATTCCGAAACTGTGGCCAGTGGAGGATTTTGTTCACAAACTGACCTCTCCATTATGTTCCATAAATATTTAATGGGATACACGTGTGGCTATTTAGGTAGCCAAATCAATTGCTCATATTGTCTAGAATGTTCTTAAAACCAATTGCGAACAATTGTGGCCTGTTTACATGCCGCATTGTCCACATGCCATAAAAATTCCGTCTTTGTGTGAGAACAAAGAGTCTATGAGTGGCTTCAAATGACCTCCAAATAGCTGAACAAAACTATTTCCAGTCAATGAATGGTTAAGTTGGGCCAAAGGATCCAGTCCATTCCATGGAATAACAGTTCACATCACTTGGAGCCACCACCAGCTTGCACAGTGTCTTGTTAAAATCTTGTGTCTATGGATTCGTGGGGTCTTCTCGAACACTACTATCACCATCATGTCCTACCAACTGAAATAGAAAATCATATTACCAAATCACGGTTTTCTAGTCGCCTAGGGTCCAATCGATATGGACACGAGCGCAAAAGAGCGCTGTTAGCACAGGCATTTGAGTCGGTCTTCTCCCACCAATTTTTACAAATTATATAAGTAATATTTTGTCGTTTTAAATCTCTTTTGCAATTTTCAGTTTTTATTTCATATTACGGTCACATTTTTCATGCATTTTCGTATTTTTCTCATTTTTTTAATTTTTGCATGCTTGCTTGCAGTCGTCTCAAAGCCTTTTTCACATCTAATTCAAGTGATGTTGTTCGTTGTTTTAAGGGGGGACTAGAACACTGAAGAAAACATGCATCAAAGCTCCATTACCAGTACAAAAATTCAAGTTGGTGCCATTGTCTCCCCAACTCATTCTTACACATTGGAGCACGCAGCTAAACGCCGCCAAGTAACACTGTACTAATTAAATGGCTGTCGAAGAGGTTAATGCATTCAATGAACGCGAATTTGCCTCCATCAAAACTACCAAGTGAGTGTTTTCGAGTACCACTCTGACAGGAGATCTCGCTTATATCAAAACCAAAAATTTATTAGGTTATATTTATAGTCATATTTTCATAATTTTAAAACGTAAATGCTTGCATATCTCTAACAATTTCAAGGCAAAAACATTTGAGCACTTCTTATGACATTTGTCGTTTTAGTGTGTGTGTGTGTGTGTGTGGTGTATGTATGTGTGTGTCTACAATGGGCGAGAAGAAGTAGATAAAGAAGGAGTGATCGCGTACGGCTCTCGACCCTATTGTTAAGGAACTAGCGTGGAACTGATTAGAGAAACCACGAAAAACTACCGCTCAGAGCAATCGGTCACTGGAATTCTCCTTCAGAGAGTACCTGAACCCAACCTAGTTGCGCCGCCAGTGACGAATATCCGCCACCGTCGGGACTGTAACTCCACATTCTCCCGAACAGAGATATTGCAACAGTCGATGCCCTGAACCATCTCAGCCAACGACCCCGGCCCGCCCGCGCGGGGTCACGTGACCTGGCAAATGGACTCCCACTCCAGGCTCTGGACCCGACTTGTAAAACAACAAAGTTAAGTGCGGCGCTTCTGCCCGACCATCCAGTACTGATTGTTCGGCGATAGTCCGTCCGGCGCAAAAGGGAAAAAGCGAGAGAACGCCTGGGGGAGGCAATGGAGCGCGCGATCGATGGAGCTATCGAGATATCGAATCAAGTCCGAGTGCACTCCATTCTGCTCCTGCCACTTATCGAAGCGAGCAACGATAGGCACTGAGGGAAAGCAAAGAACTCCGCCAGAGAGGAGAAAGCGGGAGACCAAAGTGCTAGAGGTGAACCGTGCTTTTCAAAACATTTTATTCAATATAAATCGCTTTACTTGAACGAAAGCGCTTTCGTATATACAAACCGGTTTGTCTAATCACCTTCTGTAACAGCGACCGTCTTACAGCTCAAGCAAATCAATGATGGTTGAGGACTCAATGAGGTTCGATTCCAGTAAGACACCAAGTATTTAATTGGTGTGTTTAAAATTGGAGAGTTTGTGACATCTTACGAAGTGTCCTCAAATTTATACATAAGAAGAAAGTGAAAGTGTTCACTGACTTTTGAATTATGAAATCTTAAGCAGAAGTCACTGGTGCGAAATCATTCAGATTTCAAACCATGTAATTTCTAATCTGTGCCGCGTAACAATAACGACGAATAGTGTGGATTGATTTTTGCACCTATTACTGCTTTAATCTCTCTTTTTATTTAAAAGAGAAAAGTTCTTCATCAGAAGTTTATACATTTCTTTCAAGTTGCTGTCTGGAGGAGAATTCTAGTGGCCGTTTGATCTGTTTGGTAGTTTTCGAGGTTTCTCCGGTCAACGCCAGGCAAATGCACCGCGCGCGATTCCTCTTCCTTGTTCTTTCCTCACCCCTTATTTACACACGCTTGCACTCACATGCACTACACCCCCACTCTTGCCGGAGACCAGTCGGGTACTGAAAGCTTGTCACGGCTAGGGTAGTGCCCCGCACTAGAGAAATACCTGGTTGGGGAAAATTCCCACAAGATGATGTAGGCCGGCGCCGAATCTTACCAGATATCTCTGCCACCTCTGCGATCAACATGCGCCACACTCGCGGGAATAATGACCTTAGCAGTTGAGGTGCCTCCAATCACTAATCAGGTGTTAAAGGTTACATGCATCGGTTATCTTATGAGAAAAATAAAATTGCACACGGATCTGAGATACCTCTCACTCACAAAACTCGTATGTGAGATAGAGATAATTTAACTTCTCAGTTATATTTTTTTTGTTTTTCGTACGATAACTATTGCATGTGACCTTGAGACCCTGAGGATGTCAATGGAATAATTGTCGAAACGTGATTAAATTGTGCTTCAACAAATATAACAGTGTTTTCTCTGATATATACAATAAACTGTTTCTTTAGCAACTGTCTTTAATCAAGTTAAGATTTTTATGCCTTCAACGTCACGGGGAATTCAACTTGTACATTTCCCATCTTTTTTTGATGTCTCCTTCTCATTATTTTTAAAATGTCAAAACATGAGTAATACAAATTTCCAGTTAATAGTTAAAAATATTTAAAAAATATTAATTTATGCTTCCAACTACTTGCAGCTAACTGCAGTCATAAAAATCGTGAATTATGTATTCCCCAAGTATTATCCCTTCAATTAATGTTTTTGTTTTATCGCCATATTTCTGCAATGTTGCATAGCAAGTTTTAACAGGCAAATACACGGTGGTGTTTTCGACAACGGCGGAAAGGCCTTTTATTCTTCGCATTTGTGAAGGATTAACAGAAACTAGTGGTACTATAGCAGCACATGCTTTCTTGCAATACTACACTGTTGTCGTTATGTGCGACAGGACGCCTTCATATGTCTCATTATTTCAAACCGAAATTATGCAAAAATTACCAAATTTAATAAAAATTTGACCTAATCTTAAAAAGCTAATTTTGTACACCAGACTTTGACGAAAAAATCTCTATCTTCAATTTTGAAGTTTTGAATATTTTCTTTTTGCAATTTTCGAAAAAAATCGTGCAATATCCGAAAATGTGACTAGCACCATATTTGTTACCGTCCCATATTACATATGGGGAGAAAATTTAAAGAAAAAATTGGGAGCGGTTTTTGAGAAAAAAATCATAAATATCCACATTACGCAAAAACTACTCTATTTTCAAAAAACTGTACATGACCTTTCTAAAGAGATAATTTTGACCAACAGACCTTGTCTGAGGTAAAAACCTTTATCTTCAATTCTGTAGTTTGAAAAAACATTTTTTGCAATTTTCAAAAAAAAAGTATAGCCGAAAATGGGACTAGCACCAAATTTTTTACCGTCCCTTATTTCATAAGTGGAGAAAATGTAAAGAAAACATTTGGGGCCGTTTTGAGAAAACAAAAATTGTAAATTTCAAACGCAAATTATGCAAAAGCTACTCGTTTTTTTAACAAAAAATGTACGTGACGCTTTTTAAAGAGATACTTTTATACAGCAGACTTTGAGGGTACAATCTCTATCTTCAATTTTGTGGTTTTAAATTTATTCATTTTTTTCAATTTTCGAATACGCAGTGATTTTAACGAAAATAAGAACTGCACCATTGCCTTAAAAGTCCTTAAATGTACTATTTTTGACATTACTCTCGCGTCCTTAGTATTTACATAACAGCGATTTTTATACATTATTTAATTTGGTAAAAAAAGTTATTCAAATGATATCTTTAAAACATGTGTCAAAAACTCTATCGTTTTCTGTGCAAATGAGCTCAAATTTCCACGTTTTCAGAACCTAACTCCATTTTCTCAAAAACTGGTTCACATTTTTTCTTCAATTTTTTTTGCACAGATACTGCTAAATACACTATTTAAAATGCCATAAGAGCCACTTTGCTGTGCTCTTTTGTTTTTCCAGAAGTTACGCTATTGCAATTTTTAAAATGCCTATCATGCTGTGAAAATTCACATTTCCAGCTAATTGTATACATTGTTGCATTTACGAGTGGAAATGCTTAAAATGTCTTTCAATGAAGTTTTTCGAAAACTCAAAACTTGTTTGTGAAAAAGAGCTTCAAATTTCACATTTACAGTGAGGCTTTCTTAAAAAAATGGCTCAAAATTTTTCAACAAAAATGTCCCTTTAGAACAATGTTACTGCTATAATATTTTTCAAGTAATATTTCTGTTAGATCAGAAAAAACGAAAAATTGAGAAAATTTCAAAAAAATTACTTTGGACAGCGATAGATGGCAGCTAGCAAAAGGATTGGGCTCTACCAAAAAACTAGCCCAGACAAAGAAATTAGAAAACTTACTAGTACGAGAAATTCTGAGTCATCACGAGTTTAATTATTAATTGACATGCTATTTGTTTCCGCCAAGAAATGCGGTCTATGTAACGTTATGATGCTAGACGACAAATACTTTTTCTTAATGTATCGTCACAACGCATAATCTGTGTAGTCTAGCATCGTAAACTCAGTAAAGAGTGTCAAAAATTCAGAACAGTAAACGAATTCCTCTCGCCCCGAACGATGTGTTTCAATGGGAGGGCATGAAGGTTTGTAATGGAACACATTCAATATTTTGCGATACATTTCTCTCAATAACGAGTACCCTATCGCTCCACGAAGGGTTGTTCCAGTGTACTTGTTATTCTTTTTGACGTTTCAATCGAGTTTATCTCGAGAGATTTAATAGCGAGGCTCTCCTGCGCTCAGATATAACGCAGTGAAAGGTCTATTCAAATGTATTCATTCAGGGATGCGAACGAACGAACTCTCTCCAAATAGCAATAAACTGGGAGATTCTTTTGATGTTCGTGGTCGATAACCCATGAAATGGGTTTATTCATCGTGTCGCAGGGAAGAACATACACATAATTCCCGTTTGTTTTTTTTTATGTTGAAGTTGCCGCCGGTCAAACATGCGTTCTAATGTGACTGCTGTTAATGAGATGTACGTAATTCGGGATAACGGCTTTTGCATCATTCGGGATGCCAACTTCAATAAGTTAGTAGCAATTCCGCTGAGATTACGTAGTCCCTGGTGACAGTCTCTTTAATGGGTACTGAGTTACTTTTTCTACACGAATTGAATTTTTTTCCTCCGTTTCATATTCTAACCTAGTGTTGCCAAGGTCGATGCCACAAGCGGGAGTCCGTGGCACGAGTGCCAGGACAAAATCGCTCCTCCAAGCAGTTCATCACCCCGCCACCAGAGACAACGCCATCCCTACTGTAAAACGGCGGGGTTACTACTAATAGTTACCTTTCCCGACGCTAGTTACGCAGAGAAGCTCGTGTCATACTACGGCGCTACGACGCGTGCCACTGCCACCAGTAGAAGACCTTGACACCACTATTCTAACCCCACCTCATGCATACCTAATTTCCTATCGAAGTTCATGGTGCGAAGTTCATTACTTTCCTTTCTGCTTTATTCTGTATTCTAAGATGTAAACACCGATTAATTGAACATATGTAACCTCACAATAAGCAAGTAGTGGACTGAAAAATCAAAAAAGAGCCATTGCGAGGCTTGTATCGCAATAAAGAAATTACGATCATTCCCATCGAGACATAAATTGCCAGCCAAGGGGTGCTCACAGTAGACAGCTAATGCTTTACTTCGGTACCTCAGTTTCCATTCGAGAGGCGTTCAGTTTTCCCCCTTCCGTCTGCCACGAATCCCAAAGAAGCCAAGGCGCCGGCGGCATTGGCTCACTGGCAACACCGTTTCCGTCTAAGATTCTCTAACCGAAGGGTTCTTGAAATTGTGTCGCGACAGTGGTGGATTTGCCCGACCATATTTATGATCCCCATATTTAATATGATCCCCATATTTATGATCCTCATACATCCCCATATTTATGATTTTTCTAGGCAAGGTTGAATTCAGAGGCTGCTTAGAACAGAATTCTAGTGCCCAGCTTCTCTGATTGATATATTTCCGTATATTTCCGTATTTTTATCCTATCAATATTAGGCTAATACTGGTGCAAATGTCAAAATGCCAAGAACCTAAAAAATGTGCCACAGACCGCATCTTTACATCTTCTTCTGTGTTCTAACATCTTCCCTTGCACACACACACACACACACACACACACACACACACACACACACACACACAAACGCTCTACCACGTTGTTGATAATCCACTATTAGTCTTTTCGGCGCAGTTCGAGCTCTAAATCGCATCCCTATACTAACTTTTACGCATCTCAATCTTTAGTCTAACCATCACGCTTCTCCATTCGCTACAGCAGCCTTTCGTTCTTTTCTTGCAATATTCTATAGAAAATTTTTAATTAATAATTTTCTTATAAAGAGTGGGTCGAATTTTTTTTTCGCCCGCTGGATGCTTAAATTGAAGTTGGTGATGAGAAAATATGTTTTGTGAAAGATCACGATTTTTATCATAATTCTAGAGGGCGCACCGATCGCTCAAACATGGCATTTCTTGTTTTGTTTCGACATTTGGGCTTGTAGAACACAATAGATCCATAGAAAGAGTCTGAATATTTTTTGTTTTTCCCACATTGATATCGAATGCAAATCTATAATTTTTTGGATGACCTAAGTATTGTTAAAAATTGCTAAAAAGTGCCATTTTTCCAATATTTATGATTTTCTGTCCCATACATTGCCCATTCCTCATGAAATTGCATTCTTAGAGGTTTTTTGTGTCTCCGAATACAAATCTGATGTCAGATTTTTAAAACTTCAAGTGGCCGATACAATGCAATTTTCAAATTTTTGTCCGCCATATTGGATCGGCGATTTTAAATTTTTAAAATCTGCAAATTTTTGCATAGAAATCAATTTTTCAAATCAACGTTTGACTGCTTATTGCGGCTCAATCATTCGGAATATCCACAAAGTTTATTAGACAAAACATATTTAAAATTGTCTTAAGAGCTTATTTTCGAAGTTTTGACGTTTCCTGCCCAGACATTCTGTATACAGAGTGAGTCAGGAGGAAAGGTACATGCTTTGAGGGATGATATCACGGGTGATTCTGAACAAAAAACTTCTATTAAACATATGCCCTTTTCTTAACCGTTTCATGGTAAACTAATGAAAACAACTAGAGACGGGAAAAGTGCAGGTAATAGTAAAAGAAGATACTGTAATGTTCTGGTTTGTTTAATGGTATAAGTTTCCTCATAAAAGATGTTCAGTCGAACTTCAACTTCAATGCTTACTGCTGCTTTTGTAGACAGCTGTTGCGTTGTTGATCTGAGCTCATTTCTGCATTCCTTTACTTGAGCACAAGCATCTAAAATACGAGCGAGCAGTTCCTCACTTGTGTCTACTCCGTGCTTGATGGCTTCGCTCTTAAGCCAACCCCACAAATAGTAATACAAACTGCTCGCTCGTATGTAAGATGCCTGTGCTCAAGTAAATAAATGCAGAAATGAGCCCAGATCCGCAACACATCACCAACACAAGAGCAGGAATATACATTGAAGTTGACGGTGGACTGTTTGAACATCTTTTGTTTTCTGGTCATAAGTGGAAGGAGATTATTCTGACACGCCTTTTAACCGAACACTGCCATTTCTACCATGGATATCTTCTCTGCGATAAGCCATGTCCTACTTGTGATGATTTCCGAAATGGATCTTACCGTGGAGCACGTTCTCCGCCATTGTCCTAAGATGGGGGATAGCCACCGCAGCTCCTAGCGGGTATACTTGAAAATGACGCGTCTTCTTTCTGCACGATTTTTAGCTTTTTACGAGGGACTAACATCTACAACCTTATCTGAGAGCAGAGAATAATGCAAATTAGTTGTTGGAGATTTCAAAATGTTAATCTGACTTTTCTGCTAAACACTTTTTGTAACTAGACTTGTTCATTTTCAGTAAACTTTCATTAAAAATATATTACTTTCATTATGTTGCTTTAAAAATGTTTTTGTTTGTCACTAATATAGTGCGTACTGTTCTTTAAATCAGTTCATTTTTTTTGGTTTCGTTTTTGCAAAAATTACACCAGTGTAATTGTTTTCAAAGATCTCTGTAATATGCACATTGTCATCAATTTATAAACACTATTGAATTTGTGAGTGTAAGTGCTTCCAATGACTTCAAATGAACTTTTTCGATAACCCAAAACTTTTCTGTGAAAAAAGAGCTGCAAATTTTGCATTTTTAGTCGCGCTTAAACGACATTTTCTTAAAAAGGCTCCAATTTTTTTCAAAGAAAATAGACATTTAGGACGAACGTTTTTCTATTCTTTAATATTCTAAAATAATATTTTCGTTCTATCATTAGGAAACCGAAAAATTAATAAAATGCCAAAAAATGCTCTTTGGGCGGTGAAAAATGGCAGCTGGCACGAGTATGTTGCAATTCCCAATAGCTAGCCCAGACCTAAGGAAATAGAAAATACGTGAAAATCTGTGCCATTCTGTAGCACCACTAGTTACCAATGAATATGCCTTGGGTATAATGATATTGCACATGTTCCCCTGACTAGTTATGCAACACTTCATACTCGAGTGTTCGGGCATCATGTTCCGATTTCGTGTTTCTGCCGAAAATCGGTGCATAAGAAGTTGCCTAATAATGAGGAGGAAACCTCACATGTGTAACTCCGATATATATAATTTCATTCCCCTTCTGTAAGTTGATTTGCAAAAAGTAATCATTTTATACCCGTCTAAGTCCCTTACTAAAACAATAAGCGCAAACTAATAAACGCAAACTGGTGGCGCTTTAAGCGACTGATATGAGCACTAGTTCAGCTGCTCGTTGCCCTGCCGCCGGAGTGCGCTAGTCAATGGATGGCGCGTGGCGTTCGCATTTGTTCCTGGCGCCTCGTTGTGCTTGTCGCGTGCAGATGGGCTCGCGGTCCGGGTTTGTTTGTTGTGCAAATCGAAACAGTTCTCTTACTGCACTCGGGCCTTTGTTTGATGTTTCAGTGTCACTTCGTTGTTTGGTGAAACGACGGCGACCATTGACCGAACAGAGTGAGCTTCATGCATAAACCAAATTCACTCTATACACAATTCACTCTATATTCAACCTAACACAATTTTGGAATTTATATAAAGATATGTTTGTACTCCAATTATCAGACTAGTTTTATTAAAAAGTTCAATATGTATGAATTGTCGAAAAAAATGGTAATTTAATGCCTCTTTATTAATCATTATCAAATATCTAAGAAAAAAACCTAGTGTGCTAAGTTTAAAAATTTAAAACTCGGACCATGGCGGTAAATAATCTTATTTTAAAGAAGTGCTAACACAACTGCTAACCCCCGCAAGTGTGAGTGAGTCCGTAGCCTTGTGTCATAAAGAATTCCTGGCGGGGAATCGGGATCTCCTACCCGGGTGACCACGTCTCCGGCGGTAAAGGTGACGGATTTCGGGAACCCCGGATGGCCCTCGTTGAGCTCTGGGCTTGGTCGTGGCAGGACCCGATACGCATGGGTATTGAGAAGGGACTTGTCGCGACGCAGAGAGTGATACAAAAAAGCTCTGGAAAGCTGGTAAGCCTCCAGCTGGTGAGGTGGTCCCACCCAGGTTATGGGACGGATGTGATCATCGCGTTCCGACGTCTCCGGACACCAGCCTGGAGACGTTCTTGTATCCCCGGAAGACGGAAGGGTTCTTATATCCCCGCGGAGAGGTGAGCTCAGATGCCCATTCCGGGCCGTGAAAACTCCCGTGATAAAGAATGAGTTGTGCGGGATTGTAAGTCGCCTGAAACATACACTACTGCTATGGCGTTACAACCCAACTTCAGATGCCTCGACTGCTATGGCGTTACAACCTCGACTTCCTTGGCTATTGTTTCCATTGGTCACTGTTGCCTGCTTTATCTGCTGCCTCTTTCTAACAAAATTACGTGTTTTTTTTACGACGACGATGCATCGTTTCTTGGGGTTCCCAAATGAATTTCTAGTAAATATTTTTCTGTATTTTTCAACTATTCATTTGAGTATATCTGTAGTATTTACTCTCCATTATTCATTATTTATTTATATTTTTACATACCTTGCATATGCCCATTTCATTAAGAATTGTTGGTTTTTATAATTAAATTTGTTTAAAGAATTGGTCGGCCCAACCGCGAATCGTACCCGGGCCTTCTGGTTTACGCCCAGCTGCTCTGATCACTAAGCTACTGAGTCAACCAACCCTTTGAAGAGTTTTCACGAGCACACTATCGCTCCTTGTGTGTATATAATTGTCACATTCTTCGAGCGTATAGCTTCCAACAAAGTGACGGGAATAGTGACAATTATGTGGTTTTTATATTTTCCTTTAGATTGTTTCCTCTCAGAGATCTTTAGAGGATTTTAAAGGGATACGTTATTAATCCAAAACTCTCTCTGTAATACTAAATGAATTATAGTATTGACAATTCTTATTTTGCTCCTGCTAACACTTGAAAAATATTAGTAGTAGTTTGTAGTGAGAAACACAATCTAGTCACGGCCATTATCCTAGACTTCATATCTCTTTCATGTCTCTTAATTATCAACAGATATTTTGTGTTCAGATACATGAAGCTTTCAATATTATGTCGTTTTATTTCTCCTGCAAATCCTAAAAAACGAAACCCTTTTCTCTCATTTGACTTCACTGACTTCATTCTGATTTGAGTCTTCCTTACTTCTTCAAATATGCAGTGTATAACCTTCTGTCTATTTCTTTGTTACTTGACATACTTCAGTGAGGCAAGTGTTTTTGGCCAGATGTTTACTATTTTTATGCAATTATGAAAAAACATTATTGAAAATGTTTTCACTATTAATTTATACAGTAATATGAAGCTAATTTAATGTCCATAGATGACATTAAACGATCGACGGAGGAAATAGTGACTGAAGTCAAGGTTAGTGAATTGCAAACTTATAACAATCGCCTAAACTGGACGCAGATGTGTCCGCTCAAACAATCTGCACCATATAGCGATTAACTCATCTTACTTTGTTTTATTGGCTGGAAATACAGAATCAGCTTCCATTGCTGTTATTTTGTGAACCCATAACCTTGAGCGCACGATCCTCCACTGGAAAGAGTAGACCTCATTGTCAAAGGCAACTTTCAAACTTAGTGCCTCACTGAGGGAGTGCCCTCTTAAGCTTTCAGGGACAATTAGTTTCAAGGGTGGATTGCTCAAACGAGCTGCGACATTTTTAGAGCAGTAGGGACGATTTCCTCTCTCCGATGCTCACTTGCAGAGAGCCAAGGCGCAAACCGAAATTCTTGAAAAGCAGAGGATGTTCCCTCTTCTCGTGTCATTCCAATTGCCTTGCCAGTTAGCGAAGACTTTCACTACACTTGTCCAAAGAATTGATTCATGTGTCCGAGCGTATGCTGTGATAATTTGCCCCGTACGAGTTGCGCGTGATATCTTCAGAAAGTTGGTGGTGTTCCTACCCCTCCGTAACGTGAGAGATGGTATGTAACTGAATTATGATATTCGTGTGATATTTGCCCCAGATTGTTTGGCAATCCCGTATGAACATAGTTAGTTAGTTAGTTAATGGCTTATTTTACGTGGCGAGACTCGGGCCATCAGGCTCTTCCGTCTGACCACGCAAATTTCACTACGCTCCTTTCACCACCTAGCGGAGAAAGAAGGTATTATCTCGGGCGATGAAACAGGCGATTTGAATTTAGCTCAGAGGCGTCATTTAGGTTTGAGGATCTTTTACATGCTAGTAAGTCTACTAACATGGGACAACCGGTTTTACTTCCCCTCCGAAGGAAGGCGTAAGAAAGATTTTTTCGCCCTTAAAAATCCACGGCTTCGATCGGGTTTGAACCCGCAAACTTGGGTATGCTAACCGTTACACCATCGAATCCGCTACACCATCGAATCCCGACATAGGTTTGGCAGGTACATGAAATATACTTTTACTGCTTCAAATCCATGTGTATCAAAAGTTGGAGGTGCAAAACACTGCATTTATATAAACATGTATTGTTTCAAATTTTTAATACTTCGGAAACAGTCGGAAGAGAAAATGAGAAAGTTTTAAAGAAATATTTCAATATCGCAGGAGCACTTAAACTTTGAGAGAGTTGTGGTGATGAGTAGCCACGTTGAACACGTCAAATATACTGTCACCTAAATATGGTTTAATACTAGTGGTTCATTAACTTCGTTTGCCAACTATTTCTGATAATATGAATACAAATGCAGCAAATAATTCACAAATGGAAATTTTCCGAACCGTTGAGTTCACGATAGAGTTCACTGAAAAATATACATTAAGAGAAGCTCTTAAAATTAGTTGGTGTGTGGGATAAATTATATTTTCTCTACATGTAGAAATATCATATTTAGTTTCCTCAAAAGAATTAATTTTAGTATATAATATCTTCATTACAGATCTGTTGGGCTCATTTATTCACCAAATCCTAAATTACTTTATACCAGTGTTTTTACTCCCGCCTGTTCATCCCGTAGGTGTCTTTCAATTTTGTGCATGCAATCGTTAAACATCAAATATAACATATCCATTATGCTATTCGTTATTGTTTAAATCAAGCCCTTCTCCCCATATCCTTACCTCTTTACAATATACAGGGAAAACAAAACAGATATCTTCAAATCACATTCATCTGTATTTAGTACAAAAATTATTCTTGAATTTTCGATTCAATGCTTCTTTTCTTCATTATATGTTTTGAACAAAAATTTGAAGACTTGAAGTAGGTTTTCGAGACTGCTCTTTAATTTGAAAATGACTTTATGCATGGATATTTCTGCAATATATCGATTATTGAATGACATTAAATCGGAATAATACGTTATGTTACAAGTGTCCGAATTATCGCGCACACGTGTTGCCTATTTTAAACACGCCTTGTGCGAAAGATGTTTCGCACACTACTAGAACGAAAAATAGCTGTTTTGCACGGGGAAAAATATGAGAACTGAGTTTCGTGCCCGGAATATTAAAAAATATATTTCTAACGTAAAAGTATTTTACGATTGTGGGGTTGTGCAACGCTGCAACCTAGCCATAAGCCGCCTCTGCAATCCGTCCTATTCCCTGCGTGCCCTCGGTTTGATTATTGATTTATGTTGGTTGTACATAGTTCAGTTTAATTACAACTTTACATATGTGTGAAGTCTCCCGTGCTAACTTATATTTAAAACTTACTTCTAACACTTAAATCTAACATAAGGGTGAGGATGTTCTTTTGGGTACTCTATTCTGGTTCGAATTCGAAGGTTTTTAGAAATATATTGTAGGGATATTTGTTTTTTATTCGGGTGTAGCTAGGATTTATTTCGAGTCTGAATGTTGCAAGGGAAGGAATTTGGGGTAAATAATGGTAGCAATAGTGGCTAGGTATGTGATGTGATGTTCAATGGGTTCTAGGCTGAGTTTTTTATGAAGCTGATGATTGGTGACAAACCACGGTTCATTGAATATTGTTCTGAGAAATTGTTTCTGAATGATTTGTAATTTTTTTAGATTGGTTTTTCGAGGCATTTATCCATATGAGACAGGCATATAGTAGTAACGGTCTTATGATGGATTTATATATTGCAATTAAAGAGTGATGCGTGCACTCGGGTAGTGAAGCGAGGATCGGCACGCAGGTGGGGGAAGGGTGGGGGATCGTGTGTGCGTGTGTGGGCGTGTCGCGTGGGCGTGCGACGCGCAATTTCCAGCAGCTCCCTGAACGTGCACCACGTTTAACGCTTGCTTCGCACACAGGCAGCGGCACAGCGTGCTCTGCAGAAGGCGGGAGCAGCAACGGCGCGGTGCGCGACGGCGGCGCCCGGCGCCCAAGGAGGGGGTGAACCCCGCCCTACCCCGCCTCGCCCCGCCACATGCCCCGCCGGCGACCAGCTCGGCCTCAAAAACTCGCTTCTGCGCAGCCACGAGCCGCGCCCCAAGGGACTTGGATGACAAGGAACACACCTCACGTTCTCGATGAAAACTCCAAACTACTCACTGAGGAAGGATTTCATTGTTTCTTTTGTATCAAATTTGTTTCAAATGGGATCCGCTGGAATTTAAATTAAAATTAAATAATGGGCTGTTAGTAATAAAAAATATTGAAAGCACACGTGTGTAAACACATGAAGTCAATTAAAGTACCCTAAAATTAAACAGAGGGGCAATTGGGGTAATTAGCCCAAATAACAAGCTGTAGATAACTTGCCGGGTCGCAGCGCGCGCAATTGCGTGGGCCGGGGTGGGGGCGTGGCGGAGGTGAGGGAGCACCGTGGCGGGGGCGGGGGGCGGCGCCGGGGCCGGGGGCGGGGGCGGCGGCGGGCAGCGGCGAGGAGGCGGAGGAGGAGGAGGCGGCGGCGGCGGCGGCGGCGCGGCGCGAGCTGGGCCCGCCCGATGAGCAACTGCAGGAGCTGCAGGCGCAGGAGGACAGGGAGGAGCAGCAGCGGCAGCAGCGCCAGCGGCTCATGGGTAAGCCCTCGTGCACACACATTCCACCGACACGACCATTCAACGTTCTCTCCACAACAGTGGTCTGTTATCCTCTACTTTAATTTAGATTGGGGTCATTCCACGCCAAAACAAAAAGGGTACCAACCCTGACAGTGTCATATTTTTCAAACTGTGTTCCAGAAGTATCTCTTAATAGTACACTATGAAATGATGATGGGTGATACTGATGTGATGATATATACACCAGTGTAATATTACAATACCAGCAATGAACAAGCGAGTATCGTAAACTTCACACGAGTGTATTAATACCTATTATAGCGAGTTTCATACGGTACTTTTTGTACGACTTATGGTAAGTTAAACTTCTCCATTGAGTCGTATCGTGTCAGTAGTCATGCAGGATTCAGTCATGGCCACCTAGCGGACACCTCTCTATCCTACCCAGGTGGCTTTGTTTTACCAGACCGCCTGCGAGGGAGTACAAAAGTTGCGGCAATAATATTCCGACGTCACCATTTTCGTATTTTCTCTTATTTCTGGAAAAGTCAACACCACCAGAAAGAACCATCATTCACTACACATTTTAAGATAATGATTTGGCCGTTTTTTAAGGACAATCACACGGCAGCCACATGTAACACAAAATGACGCGTTCAGAACTTCACGTAACTCAAGTGTTCTCTCCAATAACTATCACTGCGCTAGTCAAATAAGATCAAAGTGAAATTATGATCCATTTTAGTTTAATAATATTTTACGTAAACTAGTGGCGCTACAACAGCACATACTTTCCCGTGTTATTGGAAACGCTACGTGGGATTCAATATATTTCACTTTCTGCCATACTAACATCTTAGCTATTATTTGAAAACGTCTAATTCAACCAAGAAACGAACAACTCACTGTTTCCATCACAGCGTTGTCAAAATGATGTAAATTCTACAAATGCATAAACATAATACAAAAGTTTTCTAAACTTGTATTGGAAAAAGAAGCCTGACGCCATACAGCTATATCAAGTCACAACAATGACATGTAATTCCCAGAAATTCGCGGCAACGAAACGGAATTCCATTGTTGTATTACCCTGCATTGTCGATAGTCCCTTAAAGAGCTAGCAATTTTTATTTCCAATATTTTGAAAGAAATAATTTCTTTAACGATTAATGTGTAAATGTATAATAAAAGTCCAAATGTAAGAAACGAACAAAGAAATAAAATACAAAATTGCAAATTCTAATTTACGACGCATCCAGCTGCCTGGAGCGCCGTAAACCCGCACCGGGCTATTATGTTTGTCACGAAATTACAGAAAACCTCCTCGTATTTTCAAAAAATTAAGCATGACCTTATTTGAAGATGTGTTTTTGATAAATACATTTCATTGAGAAAACCAGCCGCCATCTATCGCCGCCCAATAGGGCATTTTCTCAATTTTTCGGTTTCCTAATGGTAGAACGAAAAGATCAACTTTAGAATATTAAAGAACACTAAAACATTGTCCTTAATGGCAATTTTCTTTTAAAAATTTGTAGCCGTGTTTAAGAAAATGGCGTTTAAGCGCTACTAAAATGTGAAATTTGAAGCTCTTTTTAACAGAAAATTTGAGTTTTCGAAAAACGTCATTTCCATTCATTTGAAGCAGTTACACTTACAAATATAATCATTTTTACAAATTGCTAGTAATGTGCATATTAAAGATGTGAGAGATCTTTCAAAAAAATACATTTGTGTAATTTAAAAAAAAAACAAATATCCCAAAATGAATATTACCTCATGTTCAAGAGTGCAATTAATACTATCCGTTCGAAAAGTTTGAAGAAATACTTTGGAACCATTTATATGAAAATGGCGTTTTGAGCGTTTCTGAAAATGCGGACTTGGTATACTTGGTACATGACGGATGGTAGAAGAAATTGTTGTAGCTGGTAGCTGATGGTAGAAGGAATTGAAGTTGGCATATGAAGTGTAGTATTATAATGAATGCAGATTGGAGTCGCAGTACGAACATTAAATGAATATAAAATGGAAATAGTATATCTGGAATTTGGCCATGTGTGAGCGGATGTGTTTAATGCAGCCACAGCGGTCAACAAGGGGAGTGATTATTTCAAACTTTTCTAAGTGAAGGGAAAACGAATGCTCGCTCGTATGAATGAGTTCTGTAATTGTTAAGTGTGAATGTTAGGGGTAAATATTATTTGTTTTAAGGGTACAATATTTTGATATAGTATGTGTTCCTGTGTTGTGTTGCGAAGTATGTTTTTGTGTTAGCCATGAGAGGCAGTAACGAGGCTAAACATTTTTTCAAATATAAATAACCTTTAAATATAACCCTGGGGTCTATTTGACTCCAACCAAATTTCTTTATAGAAGTTTAATTGGAAAATAAATATTTGGGATATTTTACTCTCACGTAAATTCAGTTAGTACGTTTGGGAAGGGTTTCCACAGTTTCCGCCTTCTAATAGTTTGCTACTAACCTCGCAGTAGAGTGCGGAAGTGTCTTTGGGGTCTGCTGGACCCCAGTGTTATATTTATGTGTGTCTTTTTCAAAGTTGCAATTTTGGTTTTTGTTTGTTTTTAAAACTTTTTCTAGACAAAATAATATCAAACGTTAGAGATAATTTACACCTCATACGAGATTTACTAGATGAGAGTGATAACGAAGAAACATCGGAGAGTTTGTTTGGTGATCACTCGAATTTGAATTCTTATTTTGTTTTAGAACACGATTTTCAGTAGTTTTAACTTATTTTTTACACTAATGTTATTTTTAAGTGTGTAAATTAAAAATCAGAGTTAAAATATGATTTGTTTTCATTTTTCAGTTAAATTTTACTTCTATCAAATCTCTAATGAAGTATTATTTAGTTGTTTTTTATCTAAATAATGTCTCATTTGTTAAGGTATTATAAGAAAAGCTGTTTACATTTTTAAGATAATGATAACACGGGGTTATGGTACTTTTTATGGCCTTTAATAAAATATAAAGTTTAGCAGTGATATTTTGTTTTAAAAACAAAAAAAATTATTCATCCAAATCTCTACACATTTGTCAAAAAATGTGTAATTTTTTATGAATGCTGCTAATATCTTAATAAAATAACATTAATTTTCTCCAAAACGGTTTTAGCTCTACTAAAAGGACTTCAAAGTATAATATAATTAAATATAATTTAAAAAATATTTACAGAACTTTCGAAAACCTTCAGGTAAAAATATACATACTTTAAAATTGGGGTCTGACAGACCCCACCGTTATATTTACGTATAATTAAATATGTGTTATATTTAAGGGATAAACAAGGTTGCACCAACACTTGCGGCAGCAACAACTAATTTTGAAACTTTGATGTTTTATTTGATTGGGAACGAGAGAAGGATAAATTACGTGTCCATTTCCAAAACAATTGATGATAAGCACCCCGTTTCTTGTATAGGAAGGGCTTTACATACTCACACCACGAAATAAATTTATTGAGCGGTAATTTCGTTCCAAAAACATAGGGAAATTATTCATTACTGTTAACGTAACCATGTGCAGGTACGATTTGGTGCTGTTGTCCTAATAATAGTCGGCAAAGCCCGTCCCATTTCAGCTCCTGTCCAACACGTTTGGAAGTAAAAATACAGTAGTAGTTGTACGAGATTGGAAGTAAAATTCCCTATGAATTTGGGACGAAAACCGCTGGTTCCGTTCAGATGATCGCCCGGAGTGGGGCAAAATAGTAAGGTTTCTTTAGGATTAAGAATAATTACGAGTTTCGGATGCGCGAGGAAAACGTTTCAACTAACATATAAATATTTCATATCTTTAGGAATATATTCTAAATAATTTGTAACTCATAAGTGAGTGTGTTCTTCAACAATTTAATTGTTGCTTTGTTTCATTTGCGTTACTGTTGTAAACCTAATGAGTGGAAGACTGCGTTCATGGTATTTCAGATAAGCGTTTATTATATTAATTTTAAGATGTATTTCTTAGTGATAAAACTGTAAACTAGTTAACAAGATCTAATGATTACACATTTATAAGAAAAAACATAATTTTCCATTGAATAAGAAACTAAAAAAAATTCGAAACGAAAATCCTGAAGACTTTAAACGTGTAGAAAAGCAAGAGAGAATATTCATTGAAAAATAATTTCTAACAATCCAGATGTAGAAATGGTACTCCAATTCCAAAGAGTGTCAGTTATATCCAGAATTCACAGTTGAAGATAAGTAACTATTGCGTCAATGTATGTACGTCAGACCATATCTAGGAGAAGTACCAATTTGAGTTTGCCGCCAAAACTCCGAGTTCCATTCAGCCAATCCACTTAGTGACTACACGCAGTTCACTCTACAGTTTGCCTTCTCGATCGTGGAGTTACTTGTGGCTCGAGAGGAAGAGCATCATCAATTGTGCTGCCGCGCAAGTTGCACTATTCACCATTCGGTGTTTCGGGTGCTTTTCATTAACTTATTTTGTTGAGTGTGCGTCCCCCGATTGCACTGAGAATTGGCGACCAATAGGCTACTGAGATTGTTAAAGCTGCGAACTAACTTTGCTGATTTTTGTTGGGAGAGCTGCTTAGACGTGGTCGCAGCATAAGAACTGCGTGCTTTTAATTCATCCTAAAACAACAATGTTTACAACTGTCAGTATACTTCTACAAAAGACTAATTGATTATTGTATAGATTGTCAGATTTTAAATGGGTTTTGGCACCGTGAACGAGTTTTTGTTAAAATATATTATTTACATACTCAGAACAGGTGATTACCAAGCTTTTGTTACTTCCAGTTCACGGAAAATGCAATTTCCAACTGGGCCTTGAAACGGAACTATATTTCTCGAGTTTAAATCTAATTTTCACGGCACTCAAATATACACACACTTATGCTTGCTTCCATATGACAAGACGACGGCTGGGAAACAGTGTTGCCAGATAGTTGAAAAGTGAATAGCGTACTGCGCCTTCTATTATTATCGTACAACTATCGTACGGCGGTAATATCAAATTATTGAATTGAATTATTGCCTTATTTTACGTGGCTCAGGCCATGAGGCCTGCTCTTTCATCTGACCACGCAAATTTCGTTACGCTCCTTTCACCAACTATCGGAGAAAGAAGGTATTTCTAGGGCGACGAAACAGGCGATTTTGAATTTAGCTCAGAGGCGTCATTTGGGCTTGATCTTTTACATGCAGTAAAAGCCGGCGGACAGCCGGCTTTACTTCCCTTCCGAAGGATTTTTCGCTCTTAAAAATCCATTGCTTCGATTGGGTTTGAACCCGCGAACTTAGGGTATAACAGTCCGATACGCTAACCGTTACACCATCGCCGCCACCACACCGCCGCCACAAATTATCGTATATTAATAAAAAGTGTAAAAATTACCATACTTTTTAATGATTTTTTTCAAACATATTACTTAAATTATTTTCTTTAACGACATATTTCTAATTGAGAATGAATGCAATGGGGATACAACTAATATAATATAGAGAATTGTTAACTCACAATTGTTTACTGATTCACTCAGTTCAAGCTGTGACAATCTCGAACGCTTACTTCTCGATGCCCTCATAAGTTAACTGCAGCCTAGTAAACAAACTGATTTCAAACAACATAAAATGGGCGAAGTCTGGCTACAATGAAGGAAAATACTGCTTAATATCTTCTAAAAATAATTAGGTGTACAGGAAACCGGTGCCATCTACCTGAGTGAAATAACACTGAGTTAACCCTAGAATACTAACCATATTCTACATCCGTGCATACTAACCATGAGTAAAATTTACTCACACTTATTAATTCACGTTTAAAATTTAATGAAAAGTTTTGGTGATTATCGTTTTATATTATAAGCTTCTCTGTTTATTTGGAAGGGATTATAGCATAATATATGATGAGAATTAAAATTCAAAGATCTCTTTATGTGGTATTTATTTTTCCGACAGCACGTAATTTTAAATTCTTGTAAATAAAGTTGAAAATGAATAAATTTGGAATAAACAAACCAAATCAAAGTAAGAGGATTCATCTAAAGAACAAATAGGGCACAGTTTCTTTTCATGTTCACCAAAAACCGGCCTCTTAAAGATCACCGCTTTTTTTCTCTTATTCTGAAAATGCAGGATGTCTCTTTCAACTCGTTGAATCCCTTCAATTTGTTCAGGTTCATCATCACTAGGCCAGTCTGTTCAGTCTATTCAAGTTCATCATCATTAGGCCAATAATTTGGATCGGAATCAGTGTCGTTCAATAATGTTCTCTTTTTCACTTCCGTCCACTTCATCTATTTCCTCAATCCATTGTTCAATACGTTTTTCATCGGACATTATTGTTTACACTAAAATAATGACAAATATTATATTTTAAGATGAATATTGCTTAAAAACTGCAAGTCTAATTCAAATAATTGACTTACAACTAATTCTTACACACGCCAAACACCTTCTAACCCTAACGATGAGTAATTCTTACTCACGTCAAACACCCCGCAATACTAACGATGAGTAAAATTTACTCACTGTCACACGGAAAATCGCTCCAAAAATGGAACAAACGGGACTCGGACAAGTTTCCCTCAAAGAGGGGTATTGCAAACTGTCTCAAGGTCACACTGCTAGCGGTTGGGTTCACGATGTACAGTGACTCGGGAGTACGAAACAAAAAAAGTAACGGCGTGAGTAAAATTTACTCATGGTTAGTATTCTAGTGTTAAATATAAGTCCAACCCCACGGGACAAAGGACCAGAACCAGGAAAAAAGAAAGTACCGTGACGCGGGACACCGGACCGCCAGACGAAGAAAACGAAAAAGTGAAAGGACCGCCAAGGGTCAATATTCATATAATAGATCTTAAGTACCTAATGTATATCATAATTTTTTATGAATGGTGGGAAGGTAATTTGATGAAAGTTGTACCGGATATTCGCGCCTTGGTAGTCACTGTTGGACTCCCAGGTTTGAACACCAATTCATTCACTAATATTTAGTCCCTGTGAATGGGACAGTCTAACTCTTGTGGCTCTGAGTATTGCAAAAAATATGATGATGGTTGGATAATTTTCTACACCCAAGCATGGTATGTTTAGTATGTATTAATTTAATTTTTAAAATAGTTTAATTTTGTAATTGTACTTTATATATACCAAACAATTTGTGATGGTAATTCCAGCATACTTGCATATAATTAGTGTTTATACATCTAACAGTGTTATTAATGTATTCAGCCCTGAGAATGGAGAAATAAAACTCCGAAACGTCGGCTGTCATAAATTTTCATTTATTGGACAATACCCATGAACTACTCGATGGATTTTTATAAAATTTATCGGGAGATAGCTAAATTTGATAAAAATTACTATGTTATGAAACATCTTATAAAATAATTTCACAGTAACTATCACCGTGTGCTACAGCCAGCAGGGCGAGTGGCAGAGTCGGATGCAGAGGTCAGCTCTGAGGCACGGCCACGGTGTAAGATATATACCGGGTCTTTAGGCTAACTCGCAACCCGTATCTGAGAGCACAACCTCTTGTTTTGGCAATTTGGCAACGCGTGAAATACAATTGCCTTCCCTTTCACTTTTAACGACCCATCCTCCGTCACAGATTTCGGAGCGGGAGAACGGGGCTATTTCAGTTGGAAGAAAGAGCAAGCACTTATTCTGTCCTTGGGCAGTCATTCATTCACGTTTCATTCGTAGTCGTAGGAACTCGGAATCGCATCGAAAGTGTCGATGAAGAATCAATGTGCATTTTTGCTGGAAATTTAGTTCGACACTAAATCTTCCTTAAAGAGTTTGGAAATGTTTCAATAAAAATTTCCGAAAATGCCAGTTCCCAACAAATCAACAATTTGTATATTAATCCAGCGCTTCAGGGACACGAGGAACGTTATGGATATTTACTTATTTATTTGGTCAAAAAACAGTAAAAACTGTATATGACGTATGGGAAGGAAATTATCTGCACACATTTTCTTGAGGCCCAGAATTTTAAAAAAGCTACAGTTGAAAAACTAGAATCAAGTATTTAGAAAATTATTATTATTTTAGAAAAAATAAAAATTTGAAAAATGTTTGTTTCCTAGTTATAGAAAATCAATTTCAACGGTAAATGAACTGCTGATTTGATTTTTCTGCATTACTAACAAAATAGTAACGAACATCAGTTCTACTCCTACCACTACAAGCAAAAGGAACAAAACGTGCCCCCAGTGAAGCTACATTGTAGAAGAAGCAGATGTAGGAAGTGAAGTCACAGTGCCACTGTTTTAAAGGAGAAATCTAGAAATTCAGGAGGTTTATTTTATTAATATTTCCCTATTTGTTTAATTTCCAGGTTCCATAATAATAATAATAATTAATTATTGTTATAAATATTGCACAGCTTGGCGGTGATGTTTCACGAGATATCTTAGAGATTTCTCTCCGATCCGCCGTTCAATAAATAATAATTATTGTTACGCTACTGTTAATAAATCGATAAATCAGTCATAACTTCCCTCTCCATCTTCAGTGTTACAGTTTTGTTTCTTAAGCATACTGGACAGAATCGCCTGAAGAGACATTCTGTTTGCTGGCTCGTGCCTCTGCCCACCCCACCACGCCACACCCCACCCATCCTGCGCAGTGTGAAAAGATTTGGCTTGTGAACCGGATACCTGCCTGCCCTGCCTAAGTCCTTGAATGGGAAAACACAGAAAGAGGAAAGTTGATGCAGATTATGACGCGCAGCTCACTTCCTCCTCTGCTGTCTCGACCTGCCAGCCATGGCAGTATTGAAAGGAGGCAGACACGCGGTTGCCAAATTGCCAAAACAAAAAAAGGCGCTTGCAGTCATGGGTTGCGAGATAAGCTAAAGACTTTGTAGGTGCGTTCACTCCCAGTCTAAAACTAAAGCTTATGTGAGGCTAGTTCTCACAGTTCTCGCCTATAAGCGCTGTGATCTTTGGGTCTCATTTGGGCAATGTCGTTGGTCGTGATCCATTCCACAGCTCTGTGGCCAGCTGATTTCTAATTTCATGTCAGTAACTTGTCGTTTCGCGGTAGAATTGGTGAAGTCTAGAGCTAATAGTTACGAAAATGAGTAGAAAATATTTTGTAAAAGTGTGTAATAGCCACAGTTTAATATCTCTTCTTAAGATGTTAATGTGTTACACCTTAACCCAAACCTGATCGTGCGCACCGTACGGACAAGCGAGGAACGAGCCTCAAACTGGCTTCAGAAAATCTACCCCAAAGGCGGCTAGTTAACGCGCACGCACACACACGCACACACATATATATAATATATATATATATATGTATATATAATATATGTATATATATATGTATATATAATATATATATACATATATACACATATATATGTATATATAATATATGTATATATATATATATTATACGCCGTAAATTAATCTGAGATAACTAATCACAAACACACACGCTGCTCCTCCAGCTTCTAGCTTCTAAGGAGTAAATAAATGTTAGTAATTAAAACATTATCATACTCGGAGGATTCAGAAATGAAGAGAAACTTGTTATAAACTTTATCTACCCCTCCTGCCAGTTGGAAAAGAGGTTGCACGGACATAGATTATATATATATATATATATATATATATATATATATATAATCATTATATATTATATATATATTATATATATAATCTTATATAGATATTATATAAATATATATAATCTTACACCGTGGGCACGGCCACGAAGTCACCGTCCCTCGCTGTCCCCGGCCATTATGATCGGATGGAGGGCACGCGGCTGATCTTCGGCGCCAAATGGCCAATGACCGGGCTCGCCCGACGCGCCGTCACAATGTGCCGTCACCGAGCACGGAGAAAACAAAACATCCATCAGCAGGCGCATGCGAGCGTAATGCGAAAGCCCACGGACAGGGACGCGGCGGGCGAACAACGCGCGATTCTGGCGGCGCGCCGCGCAATCTCCTCGGAGCACGGGGGCTCGTCCGGCGCGGGCTTTGTGCCAGCCGCGCTATTGACTCCCGGAGCGCAGCTGGGCACGGCTGATTCGGTTTAAGCCCTTCAGGAACAGGTGCGCAAAGGATGTGTCAATATTATTGCATCATACTTTTTATTTTGTTGTCATTTGTGATAATTCCCGAGATGTCATATTTGATCATTTCGTTTTCACCCATATTAATTATATCAATGTTTGCTTTTGATGAGTGCTCTGTCATTGGCAATCTCTCTTGGAGCGGATGGCACACAGGGTAGGTTGTACACATTTTCTGAATAATCTGTGTCCGTGCAACTCTCTTCCAACCAACTGGCAGGAGGCGGTAGGTAAAGTTGACAAGTTTCTCTTCACTTCTCAATCCTCCGAATATGATAACATTTTTAATTACAAACATTTATTTCACTCCTTACAAGCTGAAGGAGCAGCGCGTGGGTTTGTGATTAGTTATCTCCAATTAATTTAAAGCGTGAGTCAATACACACCAGTCCACCGTCCTCTGATTGCTCAACTTACCTTGGAGGACTTCTGGTGATAGATTAATGATTGTTTGCAAGTCACCAGTCTTGGTTCCTGGAATTGATCTCTCAGGTTCTGCCATCATCACTCAGAAATAAATTAAGTAATACGTAAAATTGATACATATAATTGAATTAAATAAACATTATGAAGATAATTAGGTTGGCAGAATTGCGATAAGTTGTGAGGGCATAAATTATGAAACTGAATGAGTACACAGATGGTGTAGCTGAACTTGAACATTATATATCATCACTGAATCACCGAGAAAGTTTAAGATTATCAGTTCATGTATGTGGCATATGCAAAGATTAACCAAATATAAAAGAATCACATTGGAATTAACAATAATACTGTAAGAGAAAGACAAGTGATTGTTACACTCGACGTCTAGAGGTGGCACTGAATTGACAGTGCCACGGGCGCAGGATATCATGTGGAGGATGCGGAGACCGGAGCAGAGGTCAGCGGAGAGCGACCCGTTGGCTGAATGCTTTGTCCCCTTACGGAGCCTCAGGAATGCATGAGTGTTGCCTTCTGAATGGCTATCAACCTCACAATGAAGTTGAAGAACATACACAGCATCGATAGTGCACTGTTCACTTGCCATGCTAGAAGCATGTGGCTGGTTTGATGTGAATAGATGCTCAATTAAATTAATGCCTACATGAAGAGTTACTGTTGTAAGCACAAACGTCGAAAACAGTGCATTGCGCAGTGCGTGAGAACAGCAATTACTGATCACTGCTATGATTAGTAATTCTGCACCAGGCGCACTAATGTTCACTTGAAACGTAAATGTTTCCAGTAAGGGCGATTACCACCACTAATTAGTTCATCGTTAGAATACACTGAACTATTGGAACAATGTTAAAGTGATCTTACACACGCGTGTCTCCGTCGCTGAAAAGCAAGCGACTTTCGCTCTGAGCTACGAGTTGACTAGCACGTGCGAATACGAGAAAGTAAAAAGAAGTGTATCTCAGTTTTCAACATACGTTTCGTAGTATTTTCAGGAATCCCTCGTATAATGGATGTTTCCGCTCGTGAGCGCAGTCGAGGAGTTAACTACGAGTACCAATTACGCAGTATTCCAAGTATTGATTTTCGGACGTGTCGTAAAGCAAAGCCCTATGTGACAACTCGGTTCCCCGCGCGCTGCAGCACTCCAAACCCTATTTTGCACATCCTACATTACAAAACTAACCACAACAATGCAAATGTACCCTATGAATGTTCATTGCAGAGTAAATAATGTTTATCCATACTTTGTATAAGAAAAAGGCAAACAAAACCGTGGTATGCGCTGCATAATTACTATAACGGACATTACATTTCAGGTGTACTATCAACAGCGGATCAGTAACACCAAGTGTTCGTGACGGAACTCTTCCTGAAGCCCTAAAGCAAAGAAAGCGAGATTAGTGATGAGTAGAGGGCGGATCGATAGACACTATAAAATAGAAAATAGGTAAGGAAAAATGCACTAAAAATTCTCAAATATTGGCACTTAAATGGGCATTTAAACTCAAAAAAGGCACCTTTGTATAAATAAAAATAAATCACTGTTGACATTTTTTGCTTATTTTACATTTTATTGTGGTAACAAATTACTACAACGAGATGGAATCAAATGAGTGAAACACGTCAACCATCGAAAATAATTAATTATTCATATAAATCTCACGTACATGTCAACTCCTTTAACCTTCCAGCGGGTGCGGGAGAGTAAATTTTACGACAATAGCAGTTTTTTTGCATTTGCTGTAAACTCATTGTTCCCAAAGACTTCTGCATTCTTGGTATTCCTTGCAGGTAGTTTTAGTGATGAATTCTTGTAGCCACTGTTTAGTTTGCACGCGATATTCTGTTTTTAAAACGGTCTATTCGGAATAAATGTATAGTGAGGTAAACTTTTCGTTGCGCGCCTGCTGTTGTTCTAAAATATTGTATTATAATTTGGCCTATTCGAAATTTTGTGTAAAATGCCCAGAGAACGAATTCATATGAATGAAATTCAGAATATTCTACAAGAACTATCTGATCAGGAGGAAGAGCATTTATTGGATAGTATAGTGCCAGTCAGAGAGTATTCAGTGACCTGAGCATTGAAAACATAGCCGAGCATCAACAAGATACTGGGTCCGAACAAGAGCTTTCTGATATTAAATACTAATGTTCATCAACGGATATGTTTTTTCGTAGTAAACAGCTTTCTTACATATCATAGCATAAAAATTGCATTGACATAAAATTGCATTGTTCTACAATTTCTTCATCTTATTAAGGAGTTATTGAGTAACGTAAAATTTACGACACTCGCCTGTTAGTGTGAAAAATTTTCGCCTCCGCTGGAAGGTTAATCAAAATTATTTTAATAGTAAGTAGTATTATATGTATCTGCTAGAGCCAATGACGAAAGCGCCAAACAGACATGTTGTAAAGTATAAAATACTGAAATAGTATATTAACAACTACAGTATGCAGTGTATTACCAAATACTGTTCAAGATATGCTGAAAATAAACGACCTTTCTACCTCACATGAACACATAAGTGCATATTTTATAGAAGACGGTTCCGGTTCCTTGGGTTCAAAATTAAATATTCTCACTTTTGCCTTCCAATATCGAACCCGGGTCGTGGTCCAACCCGGATTACATTGTTGTACGTTTTCAAATTTTGCCGCTACTTCTTTACCGATGTTGCCAGATACGTGGCTTAAATCAGATTGAAGATTTCAAATTGTAGTTACTGCATCCAAAAGAACCTCTAAAATACCACTGATTTTACTGAAATGAGTAGCGATAGAATACAGATTTTCTGGAACATTTAGAGGTTCTAAGGACCGTTTCTTGTTTCAGATATAGCGATAGCTTCGTCTTTGTCACAAGAAAATACAAATTAGAGACATCCAAAGCAAATGCGTTAGGCTTTTCTAGACATTGATTAAATTATATCAACTTTGTAATGGAAATCTGCGCTTAAGAGAAGTGGTTGGGTTGGGCAATTGATGTTTCAAAGCTAGGTACATTGTTATGTATAGCGAGTTTAAAGTTACGGTTGGTGAAACAATAAATCTAATAGAAAACATCCTCGAAAAGCGAAAATAGGCATTTACCCCACAATTAGGCACTCATTTCCAAAATAGGCAAAAATTGGCATCATAAAATCTATTATATGAATAAATTGATAATGAAACGAATTAATATACCGACAAGCTTATGATTCTGAGCAACGGAACAAAAAAGACAAAAAGGGCGAAATCCGCTCTCTTGTGAGGAGTGTGCTACTTTTGAAGAACCGACGGAAATTCTCCAACATGGGAGAAAAGATCAACACGCGCGTACTAAGGGGGTAATTTCCGGAGATGTTCTCCTAAATTTCCGGAGAACTTTCCTCATATCTCATTGTGGATCAGATGTTGGCAAGCTTCTTGATCAATTTCCAAGTGGTGTTGAGATGCTCAAAGTTTTTTACCTATAAATCTTTACAATTTTGATTATAGATGTCGCATAATCCTTATTTTAGCAACTTTGAAATTTCTTTTAACTTTTCTTCGTTTCTTCCCAAGTAATGTCACAAAATGATATACACAAATTCTCGGACTCATTCAATATCATACAAACTCAACAAACCTCTGACTCCTATTTCCCGCCTTTCGTAGTTGATCATGCGCGTATGCGCAATAATTTTTTGTCAGAAACGTGGGGTAAACCCTGATTGAACAAGAGGACAGAATTAATACTGTCACGTTTTCCAATATTATGACAAATTATTACAAAAACATAAATAAAAACAATAAATAAATAAATAACATGAGAAGAAGCTGAAACAATAATTCGCTCATAAATTCGTCCTTCCCAAAAAACGAATAATCCTCTCATCATGGGTCAATCCATTTTAAGTGGTCCAGAATTTAATAAATTGGTCGTTCGACGATCTCGAAAACAATTCATATTATGTACATTAATATCCCTAATGTTCTCGGCTATTCAGAAACATCTTTAACTTTTCTTTTATTGCACCTGGTTTACAAATGGCGGCCATGTTTGTATCACGCCGTGCGCCTATTTTTCGCGTTATGCAGACATTTACTCTTCTCTAAATTACTCCGCACTAGGTTGTTCTAGCATTCTAGAATAAAAAGCACCTCGATTAGTACACTCCAGCCTGCAAATTCAAATATTACTTATCTATCTTCTAATGTTTTTATTTGGGAAATATTTGCAACCAAATCTATGGAAACGCGAATGAACGAAATTCGATTTTCAGAGAGTAATATCTCAAAGAAGGAATGTAATCATATCCTTATTTTTTCTTTGCTTTTACGCGTAACAGTATAGTTACATTTTGCAAAATATCATTGGTATATAATGTATCACTTGAAAATTACATCCTCTTAAAAACTGTAATTTTGGATATTTTCCACATTTTGAACTTAATATTTCTCTTGAGGGACCAGATAAAAATCTGATAATTTCACACGGCCAGACCGCCATTGTAACCGCCAAACTTCAGTAAAAATTTCAACTTTTAGATTTAACTCAAAGTATTTTTAAAAAATTGAAAACTTGCAAAAAAAGAAGGCTTCATTTCCACATTGGCGATGGATTGTGCCAAGTAGTAATCACATTATTTTGGAGTTATTTTAAATTAGAATCTACATTGAATTAAAATAATTAATTATGCCTTATTATTAATAAACATAAAAGTGGCTTAATATATAATTTTCAATATTACGTACACTTACTTTAAAACAAACTTACAACTTGACATCTACGTTTGTAATTGAAAAGTATGGTAATCTTGTTTTTAAGAGCTGAACCAGCTAAAATAAAAGTTGTTTATAAAATATAACAAATAAATAAATTCAGCGATTTGTTTATTTTTTCACTTTAAAATTTGCTATTAAAAATTGTCCAGGTTCTTTCCCTGGACAATTTCAAGTGAAATTTGTTCGAACAAAACAAGCTTGACTGCTTCACAGGGGCTAGTCCAACAAGTCGGGTGACACTAGATAGGCTATATCCCGGCCCTTATTTGAATACTGAACGGCAACTCCATAATGCTTCTGAACAACACCAAGTCGCTCTGGCGGTAGATCGGCAAACCATTCATTTCAAATTCTATTGTCTGGAGTAGTTGATTTCTGTTGAGATTCTTTGGCGAAAGCTGGGTGGCACGTGCGTCTGTGAGTGTGGTTCATGGAGCTATGAATATAGTATTGAATATATGATGTTGGACTCTTTCTTTTGCCTTTTTTCCGTTACTACGGGGTCGACGATAATGCGTGCGGGCTCAATTTTTACTTTCTCGTAGACATACGTATATATGGAGTAACATACGTAGTATAGGGAAAGTTGTGTAATGCTGCGCGAAAAAACGGCGGATTTTCGGCAGGAAAGAATTCATTATCGGGCCCTGATAACAAACTAGTGGATAAAACCAGTTGCTAAACTAAGGGGGAAAATTCCCTAACACATGATACAGACAGAATCTCTCTTTTTTAAGTCCTTGATACAGAAAAACCAATTGAAAGGAAAACGTCCGTCCGTCTGTGAACACCACTAGTGCCTAAACCACTCGTAGGATCTTTTCCAAATTGAAGAAACCCCCGTCCATCTGACTAGTCAAAGCTTTGATATTTTGAAAAACTTTCTTCAATGTTTACATGAAGCCCCCCGGACATTTTCAATTTTTTTCTCAAAAACGGCTTCGTATTTGTTCCTGTAAAAATAGAGTAAAATACACTTCAAAAAATAGCTTCAATATCAGATCAGTGTTTGATTGGTCATATCTTATGTAAGGTATATTGAAGCTTGTCCGCTTCCCCTCTTCCTCACAATGGCTTTTAAACTGTGGTTGCATTCTAACAGCCATTCTGCCCGTGATTTGCACGCTACTTTGTATGTAGTTTCGTATATAGTATTCGTTTACTGGATATTGTTTTTTTTTATCTGTATTTGAATTGGTAAGTCTCCATGTGTATATATTTATACAGAGTGTTTTTTTTATCGTTCGCCGAAGATTCCGGCCGCGTCGCCCGGGCAGTCGAGGGCTCATTCGCCCGGCAAACCGCTGACTCAACTCCCGTGCTATCCGAGAATTATCGCTGCGTCGCTTAACGTACCTTCAAGAAGATGCTGAAAGTGGTGTCCTTCGGCTCGAATGCATTCTTGGCACCTCCGAAACACATTCTGATTTGCCCTTGAAGTAAGTCTCGAGGAATTGCTGCGATTTTCTCTTCAATAGAGCTTCACAAACAACCAGTTCATGACATAACGATCGGAGTGTGGTGTGCGTTAAGTTCCACAAGAATTATCGAACTTATTTTTTTCAACAGCACCGTTACTGCTAACGTTTACGTACATCACATATTGGCATTATTCTTCGAACAATTGACACCAGAAGAAAGGCACTATGGTTACGTTCAAAAGGATTCGGCAACTGCTCACACTGCTGTTCGATCCATGAACTTTTTAAATAATGTTTATTGAGACAATCGTATAATTAGTCGTGGGTTATGGCCTCCTAGATCACCTGATCTATCTTCTTGTGATTTTTTCCTGTGGGGGTACTTGAAAAGATCAGGTGTATGCAGAAAACCCGCATTCGGAGGAAGAGCTCCGGCGCTCTATTGAAGAGAAAATCGCAGCAATTTCTCGAGACTTACTTAAAAGGGCAAATCAGAATGTGATTCGGAGGTGCCAAGAATGCATTCGAGCCGAAGGACACCACTTTCTGCATCTTCTTTAAGGTACGTTAAGCGGCGCAGCGATAGTTCTCGGATAGCACGGGAGTTGAGTCAGCGGTTTGCCGGGCGAATGAGCCCTCGACTGCCCGGGCGACGCGGCCGGAATCTTCGGCGAACGATAAAAAAACACCCGGTATTATATTATATGGACTACTATTCAATATTCTTCATTTGTTTAACATTTTCATTATGCATTTTTTATTACTATTGATTCATACTCTTGTTAATGTTTAGATTACATCTTCTTTCTTTACTGTTAGTAGCCTGAAGTCGAGGAAAAATATGTCCTCGAAATGTCGCTTTTTGTGAATTTCCATTTTTGGGCCTGGATAGTGAAATAAAAACTTTTTGTCTGTTCTAAACAATCTGTGGCCAGATTCATTTAAGAAGTTATTTGTAACCACTATTGGATTTGTGAGTTAAAGTGCATACAAAAGATTCCTGTGGAAAAAAACTTCAAATTTCCCATTTACAGTAGCGCTTAAACCCCATTCTCTTAAAAACGTCTCCAAATTTTTCAATTTTTAATAAGCCGCAAAATTAAGATAACGTTGAAAATAGAAAGTTTGGCGACCATAAATGGCAGCAGGCAAGAGTATATGGCACGTCGGAATAGCTAGCCGAGACCAAAGAAAATGGGAAACTAATAAGGGAAAGTCTGTGAAATTCTGGAGCAGCACTAGTTAAACAGATTTATCGATGTTTTTACGGCCGGATGCCCTTCCTTCAATCACAATACACATAGACAACACTCACTATCACAAAACACACACAACCATGCCCGAGGCGGGATTCGAAGTCACGATCCTTCGGTCCTAGACCTCCGCGGCACTACTGCTTTAGCGATCTCGGCCACCCGGAATCGGAGAACATATGCTGTTGGAAAAACCACAGAAAATGGTTTTCCAAAAAGAAGCACTCACACTGCTTCTGAACAACAAAGAAAATACTCTCGTATAACACTGGAATAAATTAAATATTTTGACAATATAGCCTTACACACTACAATAACATAGTGAAGTACGAATATGTGTAGTACAACAATATTATTATTTACGTATCGAGAATATAAAAAAGGTGGTCTTCCGTATCGCAACATGTTAATAGCAAATTTTAAAAGGGGATATGGAATTCTGTCCTGGCAATGTTAAATGTGGAAGACTAATTCTCAGTAGCTATTGAAGTTAGGCTTTTGAAATTTTTACAGATTATACATATATACTCAAAATAACACTGAATTAATGGTTTTGAAAAATGTCTACTATTTTTGTAGATACAAACATTTCCCAATAATGCAAATATTTCACCGTGTTTTCTAGTTAATTACGTTTTTCAGAATAAATAATACTAAGGTAATAAGAAAAACCATTTTTCAGTATATCTATGAGATCTTTATTAACAACACCTGAAAATTTAAGTTTCCTATAACAAATGTAAATGGAAAAAAAGAATTTATTAATAAAAATAATCAAATTTAGTAGAAATGGGCTTTAAAGATCCTCTGAACACGCCAGCTCGATAACTTGCCTCATCAAAATCAACATTTTCCAATATCTACTTCCTTTGGAGACTTTTTTTCATTTTAGCTTTACAACAAAGTTATGACCAAGCTGTTAAAAAGCGACCAAAAATAAATTAATTAATAAACAAAGTTTTTAATTTACGTTTTGCATGTCTAAGTATTTCAGTATTTATGACCTGCATTGTGTAACACTATCTAAAAGTAGTTGTTTTAACCTTATCTCTGTAGAATACTGAAGAGGACCTCGCAAATGAGGTAGAAAGTCTGTAAAATACACATAATTTTCAACGTGACTGGAATTATTGTCTTTTATTATTTGATTGTTAGTTTCTAAAAGTATTGGAGACAGCACGTTAGCGCAATGAGCGGAGGTCTTCATAGTATCAAATAATAATAATACTAATAATAATAATAATAGTAATAATAATAATAGTAATAATAATAATAGTAATAATAATAATAGTAATAATAATAATAGTAATAATAATATTATTATTATTATTATTAACAACTCCACCTAGGGAGTACACGCCCTTGGAGTTGGTGGTGGAGCTTGAGTACCCCCATGAGCCTTAAAGCTATGTCAGTGGTAGCCTAGCTACCGGTGGGGCCTCCCTGCTGAATAGGTTGAAGGTGAGGGGTCAGACGAAGAAGTACTCCATTTTGAGGAGAGTGGGAAGTAAGTACAGAGGGAAGGGTCATGAACCTTTGGACTTCCTGTTGTCGGCCCATAGAGGGTACAGGAGAGAAACTGGTTTGGCACACCACGCCACTGATTAGAGTGGAGGCCCGAACCTTGCATTAGCCAGCCAAGGAGGCTGCCTTCAGCAGTCAGTGAAAATCCCGTAGGGTTTAGTAATGCCGACAGGCGATCGGAGGGACCCCTTGCTGGGCCCTGCGGGGGGATGCCCCGAGGCCACTGTGGGTCGCAGTAACGGATGGCAGGAAACAACCCGAGGGTTAAGTGTGATCTGTGAACTCGAACTTGCGTCCTGCGAATCTTCACTTGAAACCAATGAGCAAAATGAATAGAACAAGCAATGTAATGAACCTTAACGTGCCTTGTTCTACCAATGTCCCATACCTGCTCAGAAACCGAGCTAATGTCACCTTGTCGACGTCTGGCCATCCCACGGATGTTAGTCCCAGGGACCCAGAGCCGGCAGTAGCTCGAAGCCATCGTCAGAGATGGACCCGGGATGAATTAAAGGAGGTGATGTGGTGCTTTTACTATGCAAAAGCGAAAAATGGGGGCTCAGAAATAGAAGTTTTTAAGATATGGAGAGAGCGGAACCCAGATATGAGACCTACCCTAGACTCAAAGAAACTTGCCAGTCAACGACGATACATACTCAGCAGTGGAAAATTCACAGCAGAACAACTTGCTGACATCGAGAAAAATGCGGAGTCAGTACTTCGCTCGAACAATCCACATGACGAACATGTAGAACTTGAAAATGATGATCCCGTGGAAGATTCATCTCTTTCCAGTGAAACACACGTCAGTGGTGAAAATTCATCTGGCAATGAATTTCACGATAAGGACATGGTGCGAAATCTCCTTCGGCGCGAGATAGAAAGAGTTAGTCAACTTCCGTTTGAATCTCGCGAACCGTTGAGGAGAATATACGAAACTGCCAAAGCTAAAAGAGTGATAGAAACAGTGAATTCTGTCTTAAATGAGGTGGTCGAGACCCCAGGCAGAGATCTAGATATTACTGAAATCAATCACATCATATATGCAACTGGATATCTAGTATCCCAGATAATTTTGGGGCCAGCCAAGAACACCGACGGCCGACAGCAAAACAGAGTAAACAGCTCTATACCCCCATGGATGAATAGAAACGGATAGAAGACACCCGGCGCGAAATATCACTCTTAGCTGAGGCATCTTCTAAATCAACGCACACCTCTAAAGTTCAACGAAAAATATTCAATGTTGAACAAAAATACCAAATTGAAAATGACACCAGCAGGCTAATGGTAGTTGAGAAGTTAAAAGAGAAAATTCAAGCATGGGCTCAAGAATTAGACGTTACAAACGTAGAATAGATTTCCGTGTACAGAACCGGTTGTTTGAATCAGACGCGAAGAGATTCTATCGCAATCTGACTCAAACACCGAATGGCAAAGCTGTCACTCCTTCAAAAGAAGACGTCGAAACAGTTTTGGGCAGGAATCTGGGAGGAGAGCAGATCCTACAACAAAGATGCATCTTGGCTTCAATCTGAAGTTGATGCTGCCGATGAACTTGTAGAAACAGTGGAAGATGTTTACCAATTCTCGGAAGAGGACCTCTTCCAAGCAATTAAGAACATGGGAAACTGGAAGTCCCCCGGGATTGATAAGATCCAGATTTATTGGATTAAGAAATTAACAGCAATACATTCTCATCTAGTAAAGGCTGTTAATAAAATTTTTGAAAACCCAAAGGAAATCCCGGAATGGCTCACACGCGGCATCACGTATTTGCTACCCAAAGCGGGAGACAGCTCTTTGGCGAAGAACTACAAGCCAATTACTTGTCTGCCAGTACTGTACAAAGTTATAACTTCAGCCATAGCTGACAAAATGTACAGACATCTAGATAAGAATCATCTAATGCCAGCTGAACAAAAAGGATGTCGTAAAGGCTCTTATGGCTATAAGGAAATCTTGCTCGTGAATAAAGTCATCTTGAATGATGTAAAGAAACGCAAACGTAATTTGAGCATGGCTTGGATTGACTACCAGAAGGCCTTTGATAGTGTACCACACGATTGGATTTTGAAGACACTGGAGATCTATCGATTTCATCCTAGACTTATTGAAGTTTGCAAGGCTAGTATGAAGTCGTGGAGTACCAGGTTACTAATACACAGCGGAAAGGAAGCAGTAGAAACCAGAAGTATTCAGATTAACAGGGGTATTTTTCAAGGAGATTCACTATCCCCTCTGCTGTTTTGCATTAGTTTGATCCCACTATCGAGACAGTTGTCGCAAGCTGACTTTGGTTTTAAGCTCCATGGTAATGAAAGGCCAGTATCACATTTGTTTTACATGGATGATCTGAAAGTGTTTGCTAAGAATGAAGCGATTCTCTCCCAAATGCTGTCTGTCGTGAATACTTAGCAATGACATCTGCATGAAGTTTGGTCTTAACAAGTGTGCAAAAATCAGTTTAAAAAGAGGGAAACTCACAACGTCTGAGAACATTGAAATTGATACGCATACTGTGATTCAAGATCTTGAGCCAGGTAAAACTTACAAATATCTGGGCATTGAAGAATGTGAAACCATCTCGAATGACAGAATGAAAGAGAGAATTCGTAGGGAGTATTATAGGAGAGTGAGACTGGTCCTGCAGTCCGCTCTGAATTCCAGGAATAAAATTTCTGCAATAGGTAGTTTGGCGGTACCTGTAGCCGAATACAGTTTCGGACTAGTGGATTGAACTGAGCAGGAAATTCGCACCATGGATCGAAAAACCAGAAAACTGCTAACAATGCATCATGTTGCCCACCCGTCGAGCTGATATACATAGAATTTATGTGTCACGTAAGGAAGGAGGAAGAGGCCTCAGACAAATTGAGGCCTCCTGGCACAACGCAATAGTCGGGTTGGGGAAGTATGTAGTCAGCCATCAAGATGACCCTCTAATGAGACAGGTCATGAAATCTGACCGAAGAATGAGAAACAGAGGCATTGTTAGTGTAGCTAGAAGCATTGCGAAGAAAACTAGGCAAGACACGTCGAATAACACAGACACTGAACTTCTGATGCTGCTAAACATGAAGTGTGAGACACAAAAAATCTTAAAGAAATCGTGGAGACAAACCACTCCACGGACAATACCTAAAAAGAATGGACAAGGTGCAGATCAATAAAGATCAATCATTTATGTGGCTTAAAAGGGGAAGAATGAAGCCAGAATTGGAAGCACTTGTAATAGCTGTCCAAGATCAGGCCTTGAGAACACGACATTATGATAAAGCGGTTCTCAAAATTTCCCAAGATGATAAATGCCGCATTTGCCAGGAGCAAGTAGAAACCATTGATCATATTGTCTCAGCTTGTCCAATCCTAGCAAAGACCGAATACCTGAAAAGACATGACAGGGTGTGTAGCTACCTCCACTGGCAGTTCTGTACCGCCCTCGAAGTTCCGAACACATGCCCCAAGTGGTACGAACACTCACCGAAACCGGTGAGGTCTGTTGGATTGTGTACGATATTGTACGACCAACAAATTCAAACTGATCGCACGATAGCGGCAAACAAACCGGATATAGTCATCCGGGATTTGGAGAACAAATCGTGTTTACTTGTCGATGTTGCTGTGCCTTGCGATCAAAACGTCGTTACCAAGGAGGCAGAGAAACGTCTTAAATACAAGAGTTTGGAAATCGAGATCAGCCGAATGTGGGGCGTAAAAGGACAGGTCGTCCCGATAGTTATCGGGAGCTCTGGGATTTGTTCCGCAAAATTTGAGTAAGAACTTGTCTAAACTCCCTGGTAATTCAAAAGACTGGGAAGTGCAAGAAATTGCTTTATTTGGAACAGCCGGCATTTTGCGTAAGTATTGTAGAGGCATTCATAGTCACCGGATCTGCTCCTTAGGTAGCTGGTTGCAACCTGCAGTAGATTTTATATTCAGCCGACTCATAACATCTTTAGTCGTGATGTAATGGAATAATAATAATAATAATAATAATAGTAATAAATAAAAATGAACTAAGAATGATATCAACATTTATGCGGTTAAATAACCGGATCAATGACCCCCATCTCGATCAGGTTTTTGTCCAGTTTCCCTGATCCATTGAGCAAATGCTGAGATGGCCCCTTGTTTTGCTTCTGGACGTAAATGTAGCTTCACTGTGCGCACGTTTTGTTGAGCACTCCTTTTGCTCGTAGTTCGTTTACCGTTGAAATTGATTTTCTATAACTCCGGAACAAACATTTTTCAAATATTTTTATTTTTCTAAAATAATAATTATTTCCTAAATTCTTGTTTCTAGTTTTTCATTTTTTTAAACTTCTGGGCCTCAAGAAAATGTGCGCAGATAAATCTCTTTACCCATACGTAATATACAGTTTTTACTGTTTTTGACAAATAAATATATAACTGATACATTTGTGCTAAATAAAAAAATAACTGAAGTGTTCATTATGGATTGATACACGGGCGGTGGCCAAGTCTGGTAGACCCGATTTGTACTTTATCACCTTTCCCAAATATGATGTATTCAGAAGAAAAAATAAGCAACCACTGAAGCTACAATTAGACTGCTACATGAACTAACCATTATAAGTAAATGATCCGCTTCTCTGAGTCTTGACGCTACTGCTTCTGGGTTAATTGAGAATTACTAAGTATTGAGTCTCAAGTAATAAAATTTCTTGAATGTCATTGTTCTATAATTACACAGTCGAAGCTACTATGTACTTGCAACTAAAGGAAGCTCTTATGGGAGCATAAAAGGAGAAACGAGGAACACCGAAAATATTTCAACCAGAATGTTGAACTCTTTACTCTCGCGTGAGACGCAGAAAAATTATGACGGCAGAAAAAATATGAAACTCATTTAAGTTTTTTATGTGGGACTATAACATATTTGGGAGAGACTATATTACGCAATTTAAGAACCGAATATTCCTTCAGTGTCTTTTTATGGCATGTCTCTTTCCACAGCCGAGTTATATTAAAAATAGTTAATGGAATGGGGCTGCATTTCTCCTCCGCAATATGAGATGGTAAACAGCGAAATATATTGCAGGAACACAGTCACTCGTCTGGAAAGACTATATAAAGAATATAAGATCGTTTAACGATTTATTTAAAATACTCGAGGGGTATTTCACGTTGAAGTGGCGTATCTGAGACATAAATAAGGCAAAAAATATTTAGCAAGAAAAAATAAGCCACAGGCGTGACAGATGCTTTCCCTCGAGAAAAATGCATTTTTTTCCCGGTTTAATTTATCACCTTGGCCCCTTGTGTAGGGAATTTATCTCCAGCTTCTTTTTACCCTTCCCACACGTGATTCTGAAGACGCCGGAGACGAGAGGGAGAAAAAGTTAGAGGGACAAAGGCGCTTTCTTGCTCTTGTAGCGCAGTGTGGCCTTTTGCATACAAAGAATAAACATCTCACAGAGGACAAGATATAGGGTTCCGCTCAACTGTAGTATTTCGAGTGGAAGAGCGTTGACATTTACTGTATAAAAACTTTGAATAACTAAACCTACGGTGCATCCAGCAGTTTTTTATATCAATATATTGCGATAGTTTTAGGAACCAACAGCCTTTAAAACGAGTATAACATTATTGTTGTTGTCTAAATGTGTTTCTTTATTTTTGTCAAGATAGTGTGCAAAATATAATTTCGACCGTGGTTATAATTTATGATAAATATGAAAGAGACTGTACATCAATACTTTATCCGGTAGTATAAAGCAATTCGTATTGCAAACAGATGTTAAACAGCTTTAGGGGCAACAATGGGTTCTTTTTTATTCAAACATTTTCAATTTCTCAAGTACTAGTACATATCACAGTGAAAGTTATGTAATGCTGCAGAGACATACTGTGACTTAATGCCAGAAAGCACATAATTTATTAATGATTCGGACACTTATTGACCAATATGAAATTCAATCTTTTATTTCGCCACCCAAACTAAATAGCCATAAAAGCGGAAATTTTATCTTTGGCAGATGCTTGTCGTGGGGAGCAGCGTTGGTGGGCCGGGGTGGAGAGGGGGTGCGCGGAGGTAGGGGGAGCCAATATCCGCATTTGAAGCGACCGCCGGCGGCGCTTGAGTGCGCCGAGGGAACGACCGCTGCCGGATCCCGTTGACTCGCGAAACATCATTTCAGTCTCGCAAATCAAACGAACGCGCCTTCCGTGTACGGAACAGTTACGCTTACGGAGCCCTCTGCTTGCTTAACGGGAGTCTTAAAAAAAAAAGACCGACATGCTGCCTTCAATCCGGACCATTAAAAGATGTTTCTGAAGGTTACTGGAAAACGAAACTAAACACACGATTTCAAAGAGAAAATATCTTACAAATAATGTTTTCTTATTCATGTGGATTCATTCAAACTTACTAATGCCCTCATTTAAGTATGTTGACTTCGAGCATTTGCAAGTTCTTTTAAACTGAGAGAAATGCGACGTGCAAACGGAAAGAAATAGGGATAAATACTGATAAAATCCATATGATTCTTATTCGGTACGCGCGAAAAAATTGAGAAATATTTGAGAATTCTATGGCAATGTGAAAGGGTTATTACAAGATACCGGGAAAAAATACAAACAATAGACAAGTTTCATTTCTTCAGTAAAATACAAATATATCATCGCGCTTTTCTGCCTATTCTCAAATTGCGTCTATTGACTGAATTCTCAAACTCAGCGTCACCACTGATACCATGCGACAGCAAGGTCTCATGTCATGTGTTCCTTGTCTATTCCATCTTCATTGTCATTTTTCAAAATAGTGTGGAAGACGTCGGTAACACAAAGACTACAAGAACCGTTATGTACACAAAGTTGAAGACTAATTATCCAATCACACCTAAACCATCCATGTTTGCCTGTCCGATTCACTTCCTAAAACACGAATGTTCCTCAACCATCGTGCTATTCATAATCATTCACCCCTGTAATTCCCAGTGAAAAGCAACCAACCGGAAAAAGCGTTGGCCACCTGCCAATATTGGCTGACGGTCTCCGTGACTTCTGCTACTGTGATCATTAGTGAATATGTTTACCCCGGGAAAAGGTGGTATTCCTCCCCTGCTGGTCTGTGAGACCGGAAGTCGGCTTACACAGCGGCTTTCAGGCATCTACTCCACAGTGGGCATCGTCCAGTCGGGGAGGATCTTCAAGCTCCCGATTGTTCTCTCCACATGTGTCGTGTAGTTCAGTGTAAACTATGCGTATGAGGATGGAGGATAGGACAAGTAACAGGAAGTAAAGATCTCCACTGTCCCTAATCCTTTTCTTAGGGTTCTCCCCAGACACTGCCCAACCCCTACCTTGCTCCGGCGAAGCCCCTGCCTTGTCCCTTCCCCTTCCCCTCCTGAGCCCTTGCCCAGCCCCTACCCAGTTCTTGGTCATTCCATGCCCAGTCCTTTCTCAGTCTCTGCCGAGCCTCTTCCTTACCCTTTACCTGTTGCTGTCTAGCCCCCGCCCAGCCCCGCCCAGCCCCCGCCCAGCCCCCGCCCAGCCCCCGCCCAGCCCCCGCCCAGCCCCCGCCCAGCCCCCGCCCAGCCCCCGCCCAGCCCCCGCCCAGCCCCCGCCCAGCCCCCGCCCAGCCCCCGACCTTGTTCAGCAGCTGTTCAGCCCAGCCTGTATTTCCATCCCCTAGCATGCCCCGACGTTAGAACTAAACAAGAAGAATCAGGTTTTGAATATCAACAGACAACGAAATTGCGAAGTGAGAGAAATCTACGAAATATTGGACACAATTTTTCAAATGTAGTACAATAAATGAAGTATGTTATAATAACAATCATTGTTTGACGTTCTTGAATACATTGGAAATCTGATTCTGAATTGGAAACATTTATTCATCTAATTGAGGGGAATACGACGGTGATTTTTTCACTTGAAATGACTTTACCGTAATATTCAACCGTCATCGCACTCGGACTTCCCAATGACCGAAGTTGCTTTGACTTGTTACGCACCAAAGGAAGCCTAAGGGCGGTCTTTTGCGTAAAGGTGGCTCCACATATTCGGCATTCAGCGTGCAGCGAGCCACTGCTCACCCGATCCCGACCAGCTAATGTGTTCGGTGAATGTTCGCTCCTTCCCTTCCCAAAACACCGACATGCGATGGGCAGGGCGAGCGCCGAATGTTCGTCACTCGGCAAATAGCAAGCGACCCATCCACACTACTCGGGATTCGGTGAGCGGTTGCTCGCTGTTCGCCGAATAGCGAATGTGTGGAGCCGCCTTAAAAGACCGACACGCGGTGGATAGGGCGAGCGCCGAGTGTTCGTCACTCGGGAAATAGCCAGCGACCCATCCACACTACTCGGGATTCGGCGAGCGGTTGCTCGCTGTTCGCCGAGTAGCGAATGCGCTGGAGCCGCCGTAAGGCGCGCTTCCGTTCCCGCAGCTCGTTCGAATCTCTCGCGCGCGGCTGTGCGCGAGGGCTGCTCCCGCGTGCGGGCGATGCCTCGCGGCAGAAATGAAAAATCGATCTCTGGAGCGCCGTGCGCGCGGGGAAGGGGGAGGCGGGGGCTGTGCGGACTAGGCCTAGCGAGCGTGGTGGGCGGAATGGAGCGGGGCGGGCCTGGGGGATGAGACGGGGTGGAACGGGACGGGGAAGGCAGGTGGAGAGCGGGTCGAGGCCAGACGTAAGAGGCGGGGATGTCGGGGGCGTGTGGGGTGGGGTGGGCGTTACGGGGCGTGTCAGGGAGCGCGCGGGGGGCGTGGACGGGTGGGCGGGGGCGGGGCCGGGGGCGGGGCCGGGGGCGGGGCCGGGGGCGGGGCCGGGGGCGGGCCGGGGGCGGGGGCCGGGGGCGGGGCCGGGGGCGGGGCCGGGGGCGGGGCCGGGGGCGGGGCCGGGGGCGGGGCCGGGGGCGGGGCCGGGGGCGGGGCCGGGGCGGGGCCGGGGGCGGGGCCGGGGGCGGGGCCGGGGGCGGGCCGGGGGCGGGGCCGGGGCGGGGCCGGGGGCGGGGCCGGGGGCGGGGCCGGGGGCGGGGCCGGGGCGAGGCGCGGCGCCGCGCGTTTTAGTGTAATGAACGCTTCCTGGTGCTCCAGGGCGGCTCCCTGTCTCCTGAGCGCTGCTCTTGCCTGGCAGCGAAGGGGCGGTGGTGTGAAGATCGCATCACCATCACTAACGGGGCTAGGGGAGAGAAATTAGAGGGAAATTATTCTGTAGAGTACTCTCCAAGTTTGAATTACCCTATTTATAACATTGCAAAAGAGAGAGAGAAAATGCTCTCTGTATATTACAGCTGAACTGAGTAGCGATATTACAATAGCCCTTTACGTTTTGAGCTTTCCAGATGATGGCAGGAGTGCTAAGAGAATATACGAAAAAATATGCAAATTACGTCAGCGATACCAAAATACAACACTTATAAGCGGTTGTAAGATCATTGTATTTCTTAATAATTTCTGTTCTTCAAAATTATATCGTCAGTTAACATATTCAGCTTAGCCCTCCGTGTCACTGACAGTGTGTCAATTATTTTAGAGTCAATCCGCCCGACGGATATGCGTTCCACGCCTTTCCCTGCCAACGTTCTGCCTCGGTAATAGAATAAGCGATGCTAGCCAGAAGAAGAAAAGAACGACAAGAAAAAGAGCAAGAAGGTGCAAATTAAGAGAAAGAGAAGATTATGAAAAATTAGAAGAAGAAACTAGAAACGAAGAAAATTTCAGCAGAAGAAAAAAGTGAATAGTAGATTACAACAGTTGCGCACCGAAAACGTAGCATCTGTTTGAGAATTTCCTAACTACTTGGCTTTGAATCGAAATAAGTCTTCCATCCAGTAAAATTCACATCTATTGATAAAATATTAACAGTTTTATACTGTCTTTAAATCGTGTACTTATACATTTACAATATATTTCGTTTTATAATTTCAATAACTATTTTTAAAAACTATAATTTATGCTTTATTTTGGGGTAAGGCATTAAACCCAAACGCCGTCAGTCACACGATTAAATTGATAAATATAAAATGAACGAAAAGTGGCGGGCTCAGTCACCGAGTCAGTGGATGAAAGGTAAGTAATATCGCACACAATTAAGAACAAGCGTTAATCGTTTTCGCGTAATTTTTAATTCTGCAAAAATGCTCAAGATAGCGGTTGAATTCTACCTGGTATTTCGTTTTTCTTGGAATGAAATTTTTAACCTGTGTATTTAATCCTCTCAGAATTGAATAACAGTCTGCCATACACCTTGGAGGCGTGCGAGAGGGGGCTGCAGTCAAGATGGGAGAAGGGGTCGTGGAGGAGTGAGTGGTCATCTTCCCTCGACCCCTCACCGTCAAGCCCGTGACTGCAGCCGCTCGTTCTGCGTGGTCCGTTTCCAGCCATTACTCTCAGTTCGCTACAAATCTAATTCTAATGCAGGTGCCATTAAAGAAATTCGTTTCTATCTACCTTGTATCTACTTCAGAGACGATTCAACTGTCTATTTCAGTGATTTACTTCTCACTAGAAGCAATTAAGTTGCAAAGACCTGGCATTTCCTTCACGTAAATAGCTAATGGAGAAACGTAAAGTCAGCGTAAAATAAGAATGTGACCGACAGCTGGATGTAGGAGGCAGATAGCGTTTCAACATTCTTCGTGCTCTACTTTGCAATAACATACTGCGACTATAGTAAATAAGTTACAATACAAATGAGTAATACGATAGTGCAATTACCGATCATCAAACCCAGTGTATCATAACTGACCCCTACTCTCGAATCTTGTAATAACACTTAGCTGATTCACTTTGGCTGGGCTCTTTGTTCTGTTATTTGAGATGACCACACTACGCAAATGAGAAATCGAAAGTTCGTTGTTTAGATTACGCACTGACGTTACCATCTGATCACGAATTGTCAAGAACTTTCTAATTTTATTCTTACAGTGGATGATACAGCGATTTTTTTTCGTCTGCAGTTTCAAACTTCATAAGAATCCTGAACAACTACGGACAGCGCCGTTAATTACATAACGGAAACAAAAGTTCTTTGTGTTAAGTAGATCATATTAATTAAAGGAATTGTTTACGTATCGTTTGATGAGCGTTGTCACCTGTTGTCCGATTCCTCCGCTTAGTGCATACGTCGGCCGACCACAGCGCTGCTAGCGGAGAGCCATCAATTATGCACTGTCGCTCGCGAGGCCGATGCTCCGCCCTTTGCCACAGCGCGAGGGCACCTGAGGGAATGGGCTCAACCTAACAACCCCCACAGTCACCCGCTTCCGCTCCTTCCCCTGCCTCGCGCCGCGCCCAAACCCCGCCATGCTCTGCCAGTGCGCCGCGCCCCAGGGCCCGCCTCAACCCCCGCTCCCCATGCACCACACCCAATGCCTCGCCAAGCACCAAGGCCCCGCCGTGCGCCGTGCCCCGCCGGGCGCAACTTCAGTTTACGCCTTATTTAACGTGGTGAGACTCAGGCCATCAGGCCAGAATCGGGCCAAGCACCATGTCCCCGCCCCATGCCCTGCCAAGCACCAAGGCCCCGCCCGCCCCATGTCCCGCAAAGTACCATGGGGCCGGTCCATGCCTCGCCAAAAACCATGGCCCCGCCCCATGCTCCGCGAAGCACCAAGGCCCCGCCCCATGTCCCACCAAGTACCAAGGCCGCGCCCCATGCCTCGCCAAACACCAAATCACTAATGCCCCACCCCATGCCCCGCCATGCTCTGCGGCTCGCCGGGCGCAACTTTCCAAAACTCCGTCGTCCACCATGCCCCTTGCCGTACCACGCGCCGTGCCTCACGCCTGGCCATCCGCTGCGCTCTTTGATACTTTGCCACATGTCTTCTCAGCCCTTGCCGCCATCTGCACTTTGCCTCTCCTTCCACCTTGTTTCGCGCCCTGCACTTTCCCGCTCCATCTGCATTCCACCCCAATCCCAACACCAAACCTCCTTCCCTTCCCATGACCCTGGCTCAATCCCATCCTAAGACACGTCCGACCCGCCATCCTCAGCCTCACCCGCCACGCACCATCCCACGTCCACGCATTCCCCTCGCCTGTCCCCGCCCAGCGTTTTCCTCTGCACTCATGGAGCTGGTGGCAATCAGACCCCCACTACCCCTGCGACTCCGCTTTGGACACAGTATGGCATTTCTTACTTTGCTTATGGTTTTAAATTTTGAAAGAAGAGAAATGGACAACCGCAGAAACGTACCAATTTAATGTTCATATGAAGTCAATTAAGTTTTCAGAGTGTCATTTACATCCGTCTATGAGGTCGGAAGCATTTTAAATACCCTCACAAGTCCGTTGCCTCGCAATATTTTAATATGTCGACTAAAGACGCCGACCACCCCAACCCACGCGTGACGTTCCGCTGTTGTTTGGCCTCCACTCGCCCCGCCCTTTCCCTTCGGCTCACTGCAACGCAACTGTTTTTGGAGAGGCTGACGAGAAACTCCGCGGCGAGGTTTAATCAACCCGCACTTAGCGTGGATGATACATCCGCCGATTTCTTACGAGCAGACGTTGCAGCATCATTCCACAGGAGATGTTAACAACCTACAAATACAAAAGGAAACTCGTAAAGTTTTCGCTCCTAGGTTTTCAATTAGCATGATTGTATGTATGTATGTATGTATGTATGTATGTATGTATGTATGTATGTGTGTGTGTATATATATATATATTGTGATATACAAAACATGGCGGGTTGAATAGTTGACAGCGAACGTCAAGAAATAGACTAGATCTTGAACATACGCGGTTGTTAGGGTGTTACTATGGTGCGAAATGATAACCCCTCCAAGGGATCAAGCTGCACATAACTACCGTGACACGCATCGAGCGATCTCTCTGTTAATCTGGTGGTGTGAACGTTCGAGTCTCTACTAATCTGGTGTCGCGAGCGAAAGTTTTCGTTAAATTCGGTGGTATGAGCAGAAATATATAGCTTCGCAAGCGAGAAATATTTTCCTGTGAGTGGAACAGTATTGTATTGCTCAGTTTGCGAGGAAACAAAGCGGCCGAAGTGGAGAAGAACATTGTTCTTGAAAGCTGAAATTTACGAGTGAAGAACAGTGTATTACATTTGAGTGGAACCGATAGTTAATGATACGCTCTTTTACGCAATGGCTGAATAGTGGAGAGTGGCCTGGTTAGTACTGCAGCGCATTAATAGCAGTTGCGACACCCAACTAACTTTAGCAAAGTAATTGTTGAAACGTGCAAGGACTGGAAGCACGGGGGCGTATAAATTCGATCCGGAAACGAGGTGAATAAAAAAGAAGAAAGGAGCCGGAAGAGGACGAAGCCGTGTTCGTGAGAAGGGCGTGCTTGCAACGGAACGCGTGGAGCGATGAGAAGCGTACGAGCGAAAGGCGTGGTACCGACGAGGCGACTGGAACTGGTCGTTCTAGCGGTTGGGGAATCAGACGTTCGTTTAGATTGATTAGGAAATATCAATTTTGAAGAAAATCGACTGAACGGTTTAGGCACTAGAGCTGACCACAGACGGACTGATGGACGATCAGACAGATCTGTTTCCGTTAATCGATTTTTCGCTATCAAGGACCAACAAACATGTATTCTGGCTACACCACGTATTAAAGGATGTTTTTTGAAAAGTTTTGTACTTTTTGCGTAATATTGCGTGCAATACTTGCAATTAAAAGTAGCAAAAACAAGATTTTCTCAAAAACGGCTACACATTTTTCCTTAAACTTTGATAGGAATAGTACTAAATGTACTCTATGAGATGACAAACATTCGTTTGCTCTATTCTATTGTTTTTTGTAATTTTTGACATGTCTCTCACGTCGTTAGTATTTACATTAGCAGCAATGTGTTCACATTGTTATGTTTATGAGTACATGTGCTTTAAATAATGTCTGATAAATTTTCTCGAAAACGCAACCGTTTTCTCTGAAAACCAGTCCAATATTTCTTATTTTCAGAAACGCTCAAACGCCAGGGTCTCATGAATGGCTCCAAATTTTTTCTTCAATCTTTTCGAACGCATATTGCTGATTGCACTTTTTATTATGACATAAAGTTATTTTTTTGGTTTACACAAATGTAATTCTTTTGAAATATCTCTCAAGCCGTTAATAAGCACATTTCGAGCAATTTATAAACAGTATTGTATTTTCTTGTAAAATAGAAATAAGCCTTCTTATATTGTATTTTAATGCAAAGGAAGCGAGTTCCAAGATAAATTATAGACAGACGTATGTAAACTTCTTTATTTTATTTAATGAGACGCATCATTTTTCTTTTCAACAGTTTCAGGGATGGATTGTTCCCATCATCTGGCTAAAATAGAACATTTTTTAAAATTTCATCACACAATACAAAGAATATGCGAACGAATACAGACAATTGATTAATGAATAAGAAATACAAAATAATTACATATTAAGGATATTTAACCAGCACTTATCAAAAACAGATAGGAGCTCATATTGTAAGTAAAAGTAGTGCAGTCATGCACTGGCGAGTGACATTGCGTAACACAGTCAAGATGAGTGGAGTGAATGAAATAACTTGGAAGATTCCGACTGTATTTATTGTGTAGGGGGAGTGGAAAGGGGGGAAAGAAGGGGAAAAGAGAGAAGAAGAAAGGGGGGACTGTAATTTGCTGGTTGAAAACGCGTCTGCTGGTTTATGTAGTAGTATAATATTGAGAAGCATTTAGAAAGAATGCGAGAAAATATGTACTTAGGTAGCACTAGTTAAATAATGTAGGTGATATACAACATCGAAGACGTAAACCTTTATCAATTTCAAAACCCGATGATATAAAAATTTAATTTTAATTTTGGAAAACGAATTTTTATATAATCCTTTAATGAATTTTACTGTACTTAGATTAATGTGACTTACATGCAAAGTATCCCATAATTTGATTAAAGGTACGCTATCATAAGCTTTTTCTAAGTCAATAAATACTAAATGGAGAAGTTGTACTCGAACTACATTTTTTCAATAATTTCTTTAAAACAAAATATATGATCTATTACAGATCTTACTGCTCCAAATCCTACCTGTTCTGCTTCATCCTTAAAACCATTTTCCAAAAATATTTTATTTTTTTAATACACTGGTTACACTGGTTACTATATAATTTTTGCACACATCTTTCCTTCTTTTTTTTATGAATCACTGAAATATAACTTACCTTCCAATCTTCTTTCACCGTATCTCCATTTAAGTCTCTTCAAATAATTCTCTTAACTGTACCATATTTTAATAACTTAGGTAGAATCCACCTATGACCGTCGTTCTTCCATGATTTAATGGTTTTCTGAATTATTTCGATATCTTCATTAACATGGTTACATATATATTATGCACGAGTATTATACCTATTTCTCAAATTATCTAAATGTTATTATTTTCAGTTAATATCAAAAAATACTGGAAATCATAGCACTTAAGTGCAGTTATTTTCTGTTATATAGATAATTTTCTGTAATCTTCTATAATAGAGGTAAATATATTTCTATCCCGGTATAAATACATTTACCGAGCTATTAGTTCGGTAATCGGTTCCTGCTAATAATAGAAGTCCTAAACGATTGCGCAGTAACTTCCAAAGAGAGGGAGGGAAACTTGCTGGGTCCGTCGTGGAGTTCCTTGGGCACGGGAACGGCATTGGTATGCGAGTGAGCAACAACGTCCGTGGGAGCGCCCTTCTCGCGGAGGGCAACTGCCGAGGCAGCGCTGCTAGCGGTGGCGGCGTGGGCGGAGAGGGCAGGCGGCGGTCCAGCGGCGATTGGCTTCGTTTCGGGCGCTCGCCCCACCTCGCCCCTCCCAACCCTGCCCGCGCCCCACCCTTCTTTGCCCCTTCGCCTCTCCACTGCTCGCTGCCATGTACGCACTCTACGCCCTCCCCCTCCTCACCATGCCCGCCATGCTCTCCCTTCCCCTAACACCCGCCCAAACCCTCCCTGGCACGACGCGTCCCTCTCCGCCTCTTCACATCCTCTTTGTCCCTAAACCAACCCTCCACGCTAATGTCAACTCCTTTATGCCTGCCACCCCCCACTCTCCGAAATTCGCTCTCCCTCCTCTTGCCCATTCACGTCATTCTCCCCCGACCATCCATTCCCCTACCCATATAAACCTTCCCGGGCACTACTCTGCTCTCTTCATCACTTCCCGCCCTTCGCTCGCTCCCTCTCCTCTGCCTCTCCACTCCCCGTCCCACTCATGCCTGCCCCTCTCCTCTCCTCTCTGCCTCAACACTCTTCACGCCTAGTCACCTCTGCCCCTTCCCATTACGGTCCTCCTCACACCTCCCAGTCCCTTCCCGCCACTGCCCGAATTTTGCACCTCTCTCCACCCTCTCCGACCCCCCACTCCCTTCCCTTTCCTCCGTCGCTCCACAGTCATTCGCAAAGCTACTCTCAGTGCATCGAAAATCAACTCAAGCACACGATTAAAGCTTTAATAAACACAGGAGATGCCAAATTATATTTTTAGCTGATGGCTTTAGCAGACTCATTTTCCATTTTTGTAATATGAACTCATATTTTGTCATAATGAACATTCATTCGCGGCCAGTGCTGTATTTAATAATCTCGTGCAAACAAAAGGCAGATTATTTATAACAAGAAAATAACCCTAATTTTTGCACTGTTACCTGCTACTCAAGTACTCACATGACATACATAACGATAAGGAAGGAAAGCAAGCCAAACATATGTAAATTATATTTTTTTGAATATTACTAGGAATGCATAATATGCATTAAAATGTGTATGAAAAGTAATTTGTAGATTTATGCAGTGATTTTGTGTATACATTTTGTATTTGCTTAGGTTTTCAATGATCCCATTCAACGCACGTAGGTTACATCAAGTACGTTGTATTCGTAGTTGGGATTATCTTCCCTCTTCCATAATACGACAACAACTTCTCAATTTAGGTGAAATCTGTTATAAATCAACGTACCAGACAATATATAAGATGAATCATTTCTTATAATCAGTGTGTTCTCAATACAGAAGCAATTATTGCACATGTCATTCTGTAGAGAAATGTGTCCTTACTCCACAGCATTCTGTTGTATATTTATCTTATTCTTTATATTATTATACTGTTCACATTGGTATTTTAAATGAGTCAAAACATCGGGAATATTTCTAAGTATTGTTGAAAATGTCTTTTTAAATTTCTCGCCCTTCTGTTAAGGAAAGGAAAAACTTTTAACAATTTTTAAAAATCTTACAATGAAGAAGGAAAACGTTTAGTGACGAGCAAATTTACTTAAAAGGCCACATGAATAGCAAATTTCACAAAACGAAGGCTGAATCCATTTAAAAACACTTCAAGACAATATTAAAGAGCAAATTACACTTTCTGACTTTTCACATCAATTGACACTCCAGCTAACACTCCTATCTCCAGCCAGGGGTTTTAAATATGAAATGATTTCTTGCGCGTGGCGTTGTCACGCCGTTCTCTGATATGCCGCAGCACGTGGCCACACAGTCTCACAACTTCAGCTCCATATCACCAAACACGCCAAAACGAGTACACACCACGCCGCACCACGCCACACCACGCCACACTACGCCACACTATCATCGTGCTACACACACCGCGCTCCCTCTCGCCTCTTCCCACCACCACAGCCCCGTAATCAACTCCGGGCTGGGTGGCTGTTGGCGGAGGGAGAGACGGCGGCGGCGGGCAGGGGGCGGGCGGCGGCGGTGGCGGCGGGGCAGTTGCTGCTGCTGCTGCTGGACGAGAAGGGGAACCCACTGCTAAATGTATGGCTCTAGCGGCCTGCCGGGCGCGAACAGCGGGAAAATTCATTTTTTTCAAGTGGGGCGCGCGAAATTGTATTTACTCCCCCATTAATTCACTGCATCATCATGGAACTCTCATAGCAGGCGGGAAGAATGCTCAAAGAGTGCCCAGCTGGGCGAAAGTTAATGTTTACAGACAGCGCCGGGACATATGTGCTAACAACTTCATAAGAAGGGAAAGTAATATAATCGTGTGTCGGAAAACGGCAAATTATCGACGGAAAAACTCCTGTTGCCGACACCTGGTAACAAACTATTTGTGCTATAACACCACATACTTCCTTGCATTATTTCTAAAAAGGGATGTAGTTCACGGGATTTAGTCGGAGTAGAAACAATGAAAACATTAGTTTACCAATGTTTCAGATTATTTTAATTCCATCCTCAGGGCTAGTGTAGCGAAAAAGACAAGACTTGAAGACATCGGTATGAATGTACAATACACAAATTAATAATATAACATGCAAACATTATAGAAAATGTGCACATCTTACGAAATAAAATTTTAGAATCTATCAACAACAAAATGTCCAGGTTCCAACCCAATTCCACATGGAGATGCTGCAGCGCGCAGCTTCATCACGTACCACGTCTGATTCAGACCGACGTACCAAAGCAAATAAATGAGAATTCTACCACAATTTAGTTGTAGGGTCAGCCTCGCGCTACAGCCACTCAACCATGTGCATCCGGTCAAGCGGGTGTATAGTTAAAATAATAAAACAAAAACCTCAAAATTGAGGATTACCTGACGCAATTGTATGACGACGTAATATTATTGACAATGTGATTCTGACTTATAATTAAGTAATCACATGTGGAAAGGAAAATAAAACTAATGTATTATATAATATACAGTATTTCCGATTAATAATACCAGTTCGAATACGTATTTCCGGTTAATAATTTCTTGTATTATTTCATTTTTTAACAGCAGTTTTAGTGTTTTTCTTTTTTGACAATCTGGTAATAACCAGATCAGATGACCATTTACATTATATAACCCGACCGAGCGAAGTGTAGGACAGAAGAGAGAGCAGCATGTCTGAGAACTAGCAACAGCGACTGTTTTTTCTGGATATTTTTCATTAAATCGAATAATTCATGTACTCATCATGTAGAATTTGTTATGTAGCTTGACTAAAATATGTTTACTTTTAGGGACTCAAAATACTTCCATTCTTCATATCATTATCAATATTTATTAATATAATTACCGAATGCATCGGCATTTTCCCATGATTTTAAATGGATTATCATGAGTATTGATTGAACATAAGATGGCATTACTAGAGGGCCATATGAGCCATTCCACGTCAAATCGCACAAGAGTTGACACGACATTTTTTTAAATGTACGATATTTTTTTTCTTAAGTCTGGACATCAAAAAAAGAGACACGTATTTTTTTATTTGCCTGAAAATTAATTATTTGTGTAGTTATGGCTATATTAAATTTTGGAATTTACAGGTACTTCACAATATAAGATCAATTATCTCTCCGAATGTACTAAATATAAAAATTTCTGGTTTGCGTCATTTAATACTTTAAAATGTGTATTTTATTCCTCTGTAAATAAATTTTTCAAAAAATATTTTTTTCATTTTAAAAAATGTATTTTTTTCAAAAAAAGTAAAATTTCTATATAAACTCGATGAGATAAAAGTTTGAAAAAAATATAGGCGTGTTCCTTGTTCAATTTTCTATAAAATATAACAAGAAAAAAAGTGGGCACTCCACACATGCAGTTCTAAAAAAATCAATTGTAAGTATGAGGGCGCGCTCTGCCTACCTATGCACTAACGAATTGTGTTCGGTCAGTCTTTGATGCAAGTGCTGAAGAACTAAAAAAAGAATGACCGTCTGCCTGATAAGGGTTTGAAGAGTTATTAGTATTTCAGATGTTCACTCTGCCCCCAGAATGTATGACATTGTGTCATACGTATTACGTATTTTTGTGGGTAACATCGTGGGTGACTTGTGGGTCATCTATGTTCTTATGGGTGAGAGCGAAACGAATTGAAATACGAGCCATTCCACGTCAAATCTCACTCGAATTGACACGACTATTTACAAAAACTAAATGACATGAATATATGGCATTCATTCTGGACATCAAAAAAAGAGACCGTGTTTCTTTATTTACCTGAAAATTGTTTATTTGTGTAGTTTTGCCTATATTAAATTTTGAAATTTACGCGTACTTTGCAAAATATGATTAATTGACGCTCTGAATGTACTTAACATAAAAATTACTGGTTTGCTTCATTTAATTTTTTGAATGTATATTTTATTCAGTCTGTAAATTACTTTCTCAAAAAATAAATATTTCATTAAAAAATTGTAATTATTTTTAAAAAACGAAATTTTTTATGAACTCTGTCAGATTAAAATTTTAAAAAATAGGCATATTTCTTGTAAAACTTTCTACAAAACATAACAAGAAAAAAGTGGGAACTCAACACGTATAGATAAAAAAATCAATTGTAATTATTGTATTCGGGCGCGTGGTTCCTGCCCCTGCACTAACGAATTGTGTTCGATCAGTCTTGGATACTAATGCCGATGAACAATACAAAGAATGGCCCTCTGCCTGATTTGGGTTTCAAGAAACATTAGTAAATCTATGTTCACTCTTTCCCCAGAAGGGATGGGTGAAGCAAAACGAATGCTTTTCCTCGTGGCAGCGAAACGAATTTTACTGCGAGTCCCTTTGCGTCCTAGGGACGGGGTGCCCTCCTGACCTTGCTCGTGAAGTACTAATCATCCCACTTGTCAAGAGACATGGTAACATTTTCTCAACATTAGTCGCAATACTTATCAAGACAAGAGTGCTAGTATTTGTTCTGTGAATCGTGTGTACACTGTGCAACATGAGTGGCGATCAGCGTATGAAATATATGTTGCAATCCATTGAAACTTTCTGATCACGATTTTAAAAAAAGAAAATCTCCAAGACGCGTAAACCACAATTTGCTGGTGAATTTACAGGAGTCATTAGATTGGCGAATTTGTGATTCATTTCGGAAGAAAGGGAATCGGCTTCCAAAACGGCATTTTCTTAATGAAGATAGCATCGAGATCAGTGGCTCCCGTGGCATTAACGAAAGCAGCGGAACGTCCAGTGAAAAAAGTGGAAATCATGGAAGTGACAATTTAAGCTCTTCAGATAGTTCGTCAAGTGTCTACGAAATGAATAAAGAGAAGATAAACATGAGTTTAATTGCAATAGGAGAAACCCCCGCCGTGAAAAGAAAATTGGAACAAAATGGCACCCCCATGAGAAATTTTAGAAAGTACAAAGTGCCAACACATAATTTTGTTCACATTGAAGATCCTTCGACGTCCATCGAAATATCAGACAAGATACTATTTAGTAACTTATCGATTACTTTCACTCAACAGGTCACATGACGTTGAAAATTTAAATTTTGACAATTTTTAAAGTTGGGACATACAATAAAATTAAACGACATTTTGCAGCAACCGAACGCATGATAAAATGTCTAAAACGTTGGCTGAAGAAAATGGAATTTTGTCCAGAACTGAAGTAAATTCGGTAGGGCATTAAAACTGTGCATAGTGACGAAAGTTCAGGAATTCTATGGTACGCGAGTACTTGTATTTAAAGTGAGTTTTGAGGGACCAGAAAATTTCAAATGTCAGTCAAAATCTGAATCAAGAATCCGTCATTTAATTATTTATAAATTCAATCATGAAGGTTCACCACCTCAAGAAATACGTAAATTACTGCTTCATCCAAAGAAACCGACGACCAGTAACGCAAAAAACGTGTCTATTGCAGCAATCTATTGCACACTGGTGCGTAAAATATTAATATCTTTTAAAGTTACTGAGATCCCACTTTGATTTTTTCTGGGCTTATTATCAATACTTTAGTGCGTTTATAAAGTATTTTTTTTAAATTTTTAGCTCATCGAGTTTACAAAATTATTCAATTTTCAAAATTTCAGTTTTTCAAAAAAAAATAAAATTCAAAAAATTAAATATTTTGCAAAATCTTAAAAATTAAACATGTTTTTAAGTTTCGAATGGAATTTGAACGGAATTTCTATAATTGGTGTATTCAAATGTATGATATTTTTAAGTTAGTGATGCGCGTCATTTTTAGCAAATTTCATTATACAATATTTCCGAAAATAATAAAGTTAGAAAAAAATAAAAATACACGTGTTCACGTATTTGATCCATATAACAAATAGAAAAAATTAGAAAATAAATAAAAATATGAAGGTCAAATTTTGGTCTTTTTTGTGCGATTTGACGTGGAATGGTTCATATACGTCTTGGGGTCTAGGTATGTATCAAAGCTTCAGTTTTCAATTGCACTTAGTATACCAATACCTTTGTCTCTTACCCTCCGAAGCAAAACAAAGTGCAGTGCTGCCCTCATCGCCAGCCCTACACTCCGCTTGGTCATGTTGTACACACTAGATTGTTTACATATACTTTTCTAGATTCTTCATTGATGTATAATTAATGAATGAAGTAACTGACACCACTGCCAGTATGTAAGGTGGGCATAAGAAACACAATGGACTACTAATTTAACAATGTTTGTAACAAGGAGAAACCAGAATAATTTTAATACAATGCATAAATTACCACTGCAACCAAATCAGGATTAGTTATTATTCACATAGATAAAACAATTGTATTTGTTATTCAACCAAACCAAAATCAGACAAGAAGAGGCCTTACATTGTATTAAAATAAACATGACCAAAAAATTATTGACAGTGAGACCTGACGAGATGACTAGACAAAAATAGTGTCCAATGATAGTGGGCATAAACACAAAATAACACTAAGGAACAGAAACATTTTTGTTCATACCTCCAACGTACAAAAAATACGCAAGTTTTTTAATTTCATATATATTTTTCCTTTGAAGTGTTGGTGTAAATATTCCACGAACGTAACAGAAGATTACGGGTAGATTCACCCACTTGCAAATCGTCATTACACATTGAATTTTATCGAACCGGTTCAATTCTATAAATCATATGGCGAGTGTCGATTGACTTTCTAAAAACCACAGAACTCTAATGTATTAATGAATTTGAAGCACACGAAAACCAGACAATAACTTCACTGCGGTTACAGTTGCGCATGAGAACGAGTGACTCAGTTTCTGCCACCCCCAACAGTTGGACACTTGTATACTTGCGATAAAGTAAGGAGCTAAAATAGTTCCTTTCGATGCCTGATGCACAATAAGAAATATGAGGGTGCACTTGACTTGTTTCCAAACATCCACTCAGTCCTATTCGTAGCTGAGCGCCACTATCAGACGTCAGAAAAAGACGGCGATTTTCGAATACAGAAGGTAAAAAAAACCACGAAAGCCTAATTTTGTTGATACCTTACGAAGGTGACATAGATGAAGTGAACAAATACTTTATTTTTAAATAGATTTTATGCGTATTGATTCTACGTATCTTACAAAAGCAATTTAAATGTATTTGCATTAATAGCTAAATAAGGTATGATACTGTATAAAGATACGGTATATTTAAAAAAATGTGACGTAATATGACGTTTTCATTGTTATATTCGTAATGTTCGTATAAAATTGAATATGTTAAGCACTCTACCTTTCTGGAGGTAACAATCGTGTTCCCTGGTATGAACACTTAAAGTTACCTATCATGTCATCTGTTTCATGGTTCCAGAAGATACAATTAGAGGAACCAAAACATTTACTAATAAAGGACGGCGGTACAATTAATTATTACATACACCTACTGATTATGATATTTTTTATTTATAGTTGTTATAATTAGTAAATATAACCATACTCAACCGAGTAAAATGAAAACTTGGGTGTAATGTAGACATAGACCCCCATATATTTATTACAATTTAGAGAATACTACTTACAAAGAATACACAATTTAATACAGCATCAATACACATAGCATCTTGAAAGTCATTATGTGGTAAAAATAATGCAATGTGCATTATAGTGAAATAACTATGAGAATTGAGAGTTAACGATAACGTAGAGTTCAATGGTAGCATAATTACAGATGGAGGACATCAAATAAAACTAGACCATGGTAAGGACGAGAGAATTCTATTGATTTTGCAGTGCGGCAGAATAATTTTGGTTGTGATAAGTATTTTGAGTGAGAGACTGTGATTCTTTCCATTTTTAGATTTTACGAGGAGCCTGAAAGTAGGCGAACTGCATTAGGCGAGTTGCATCGTCATATTGCATCTGCTAATGCCTCATGTATGACCAGTCTCTTCGCGTTCGAATGCTAACGCACTTTTGCTACCTCATGTTAAATGTCTGTTATGCGTGTAATGGAATTTTTAACAAAATTTACACCCTGTTTTGTGGTGAGGATGGAAAGAAGACCGTCTGTCTCTCCCTCTACCTCTCTCTCTGTCTCTCTCCCTGTCTCTCTGTCTTAGTCTCTCTCGCTCTCTTTCTCTTTGTCTATCTATATTTAGCGGGCAGCCCATGGATGCAAACTGGTGAGCAAAACAGCAAGGGAGTAAAACGCTAACCTTCACGATTAATGTTTGTGAACTTTTAAAGTGATGGACGATGGACGATTGAAAGCATAAATAGAGATTTGGTTGTATTAATGTTGTTAAGTGAAATCAGTAGAATAGTGTAATGGCGCATTGCGATTTTCGGTCTCCAATTATAGCATTTAAAAAAGTATTAAATTTATTCATGTTACCAGGCCAAAATATTATTTAATTTCAAACCTTTAATCCAGTCTCATCCCTACGTTAGTGTGTGTGTGTGTAAACGGTTATTACACTATTCCATGGGATTAAATTCCCATATTTCATTAAATTTTGTTTTCCGCTCAAGGCCAAGCCAGGAAATCTAGCAACTTGTCGGCGATGGGCGTTTCATATCACAATACATACTCGTATTCCTGACAATGTACTACTTAAATTTAAAAAAGTAATATTATTGTGTACGAAACATCAATTCATAAAACTATCAAGTAGCCTTACTCGTGACTCCTTTTTTTATCTGTCCTCTTGGGCACAGAACACGGTTTACGATCGTTTGAGAGAGGAATTCACCGAGATGGTACTGCGTCACCAAGGCAAAATGAAAAGTAATAAAACAGGTTGCAACAGCAAAGATATAAAATGGAAATCTTCATTGACTTCTTCCCCGCTTTCTTCTCCCTTCTCAGTTTGCTCTCAAAAGAATGCAGCAAAGCGGGAGGACAATGCCCGTCCACCAGCTTTCCCCTGCACCCAGTCTGAGATTTTCTGCGGAAACTCCACCTGTTTTGACCGTCTCGGCCCCCGGCGTCGCTTTTCTCCTCGCCTTCAACATCGCCCCCGGGCTTTTCAACGAATTTTCGCTGCGGGCGATCGCCTGCGCACATGTCGCCCCCCGTCCATGCTCGTAAAATCTCATCTTGGCATTTGCGCCCGCGGTCGGTGCAATGCACGCAGAACCTGACGAGCAAGGGCGGGGCGAAGTCGAGGCGGGACGAGGGTTTCAACGTTCTGCCTTAAGCAGCCATCGTGACTTGAAAACATCCCAGATGTAAAAGCAAAATACATCTTCTAGTTTGTTTGTACACAGGTGAGACCTATCTGTTATAAATATTGGTATATTACCTTTGGGAGAAATAATGATTATTCATTTTAAAAGTTCTTTCTTTGTTACAAGAGATTTCAACAACTCATATCAAATGACAATAAAGTTTACTAGTTAGTTTTGACATCTACAGTTCATTTTATCTAGATATCGATATCACATTTTTTTCTGTTACTTGTTAAATAACAGTCCAAACGCTTCAATTGAAATAGCGTGAATTGAAAGTCATTAAAGTGGTTAGGCGGAAGAGAGTTGAAAGAGCAAGGGGCGTGTGCAGCGAGCTACGAAGCGGTGAGGATAGCTCCTTCCCCGCTACACCACCAAACATCTCGTCCCTCCCCGCCCCTCCCGCCGCAACTTCCCAACCTGCCCCAACCCGCCCCAACACACCCCGACATGCCCCAACCTGCCCCCCCGTCCCTCCCCGCCCATCCCTGCCCTCCACGTCGCCCCACGCCCCCTCCACGCCCCCAACTCCGCCCCTCCCCCTCCACGACCCTCTCTGCGCCTCCTGTCCTCCATCTTCCCCCCCTCCCCACCCCTTCTACCCATGGATTCCCGACATTCCCCCTCCATCCCGCCACCCCTGTCCTCCACCTTCCCCTTAAATCCTTGTCACTCCCCTTCCTCCTTGCTACCATCCCCACCTCTACCAGTCCGTTTCCTTCCCAGGCCCGGCTCCATTGTGCCCTTCCTTTTGCTCTCTCACGTTCCCACCCCCTCTCACCCATAGCTCACTTGCCGCCACAGCCCCTCCGGCGACCTCGGCGAGCTCCCGGCCCCGCCCGACTTTGCCCCGGCCCCAGCCCCTCCTCGCCCCGCCCAGCCACGCAACACCTCGCCCCGCTCCACCTCCCCCACTTCGCCTCGCCCCGCCCTGCCTCGCTCCGCCCCGCCTCGCCCCGCCCCACCTCGCCCCGCCTCGCCCCACCTCACCCCGCTCCAAATCGCCCTACCTCGCCTCGCCCCGCTCCGCCTCGCCCCACCTCGCCTCGCCCCGCCCCGCCCCGGCCCGCCTCGCCCCGCTCCGAATCGCCGACTGCTCTTTTGAAAACAAGTTTAAATTAATAAACTGTCATCAGTTCTCGATCGAAAGAGGCAATGAAAAGAGCGCTAGTAGAACTTTTAATCGCAAAGTTGTAAAATCCAACGAAAGTATGACATGCGCGTCCCCTTTAAAAGAACGCAGTATCATCATAATCGTAGCTACGATTTAGACGTACTCGACGCGTGTCTGCTCCGAGGTTGCACGTTTTGCATTTGCACTCACGTTCTTTGTTTTTAAAACGTTGCTCTACGTAGGAGTTGAAATTCTGTGACTAAATGTTTTGTCATGTGTGCAAACAGGTTTCACTACCGTTCTACCTCTATGTTTGTTTGTATCCAAACACACTGAGAAAATAATTGGATTTACTTGCAAAATCGAATATTCCGCGAATACTGAAAATGGTTTCTCACTATTTGTTTTAAACTAATATACATTACACACGCAATAGCAGTGCAAGCCAAAAATAAGTTTCTAGTCATTATCAATAGCTGTTTATTGAATTCGTTAAACAATATAGTTTCGGGAACAATACTTTCTTCTAGGATTATATAGTACCGTTTTAATGAGACAGAAATAAAGTTATTTTGGAATCAACATATTTACTAAACATTTCAGTTCATGAATGATATTCCATTCTTCCTATTTATATAACGAGTTTAAACGAGTTATTATGATTCAATCATTAATTTTACACCAATCAAAATAACAAAAACGTATTTAAAATCTTTTAAGAGTATATTATAGAAACACTTATCAACTACAAAAGTCTCCTAGAGTGCTTCTCCTATTTTCTAGTAGGAATTCACCTATCTAAAAATACGAACACTCTACTAAGAAATGAAAAACTGGAAGTGATTGAACGAGTAGCTCTGCAATAGCACGTACTTTTTAGCATTATTTCTAAATTTCCAATTTTTGAAAATTCAGAGAGTTCAATTAAAATAAGCCATTTATGGGTTCCTTGAGCTACCCGTGGAAAAATGTTTGAAGAAAAAATTTGAAGTGGGTTTTGACAAAAAGTTTTTTTATTGCATAAATTTTAAGCACAAATTATCCGAACACTACTCGTTTTTCAAAATATTGGACACGATCTTTTTCAAAAATTCAGCAGCAAAGAGCAGATTTTTGAAAACAGGTTTTGTGCCAGACAAAAATTGCTATCTTCAATTCTGAAGTCTTGAAACGTTAAATTTGTTATTTTCGAAAATATGTAGAGTTTGCCGAAAATGGTATTAACACCAATTCTTTTACCGTCCTTTGATACATCTGCCTGTCTGTACTGGCTCAACAGCTCCTGAGGGGTTGATCCCTCCTAAGGGGTAGCGTCCCGCCCTTGCGGCCGTGGGTTAACACATGGACATTCGTATGCCGTATTCTGATCTTCTCAACCTGAGAAATGAGCTTTCTTATCGTCGCACAGCAACAGATACTAGAATATAGCAAGGAAAGCGCACATTATACTCTGTTCCAATTGGGAATCGAACCTGAGATCGCGGCAAGTAAAGCGAGCACTCTGACCAGTAAGCTACCCATGGAGTCCCTTTGATACATACGAGGAGAAAATTTAAAGAAAAAAATGGAGCATGTTTTGAGAAAAAAATTGTTAAAAAAGTTAAAATATGCCCTTATTTCAAGCAAAATTACACGAAAACTCCTCACATTTTCGAAAACTCGTACATGTCCTTATTTCAAGATAAATCTTTAAAACAAGATATTTCATTCAGAAAAATATCTATCTTCAATATTGTAGTTGTAGGAAGGTGCTGAAAATAATTAAACCGTTGCAATTTTCGAAAAATAAGGATTTCAAACAAAATGAGACATCACCATTTTTTAAGCCTCCTTTACGCTATACGAGGATAAAGTTAAATCAACAACTTTGAAGATATTTTTAAGAGCATTTTGTAAATGTTGAGGCTTTACAGAAAATCAAAATATCCCTTTCAATCTCCGAGGGTCTCGAGTTCATTTCAATCGATCTGGGAATACAAAATTTGGAGAAAATCGTCTGAAAGGTTTAGGCAATATTGTTGACGCAGACGGAGAGACAGATTAATAGACGCTTTGCCGTCAATTGATTTTTCTGAGTCAAGGACCCATAAAACATTGATTTGACTACACAATGTGTTAGAGAAAGTATTTTTTCCATATTTAGAAATAAGATTTACCCACTGTTTTGTTATCAAGGCCCCGAAATAAGAGTTTTTCTGCCGAAAAGTCTCCGCTACACCATTGCAATGCTTTCTCTCCTTGCGAAGTAAGAGTGAGAAGGTACAAATAGATTATTTACCATTCAAGACCGGATTTACGTGTAACTGCATCTCTTCTTTGACAACTTGAAATTAGATGAAACCTTGAAAGAAAGTTGAATCATGAAATCCACGTTTCTTTTAGTACTTATTTTATTTTGCACGAAATGGCATATTTTGGGGATTGATATTGCACAATTTAGATAATGTACCTGAAAATTGTATATTTTACGATTTTACCTGTCGAATTTGCAAGATTAATAGTTTTATTGCATAAAATATAATTTTTATATAATCAACTTGTTTTAATTTCGCCTTTTTAAAGGTTGCATTTAAGAAAAAATTACGTCTTAACCGAGCATTAATTTCTGGTGGTCTGTGAAAACCGAGTGCCGTTTAATATGTATCAATTCTAAATTTTTTTGTTACCTTATGAACACCCAATATACTCTATACCTTTCACTATGCATATTGTCTAATTAAAATTTCTGAGTTATTGCAGCAGAGATATGCGGTTTTACCAAGAAATAGGTCCACGTCCCTTGGTTGCGGCCACTTAGCCAAAGCTTATGTTCGAGGTCTCTCTCCCCAATCGGATCATTTATCCGTTTTGTCAGTCTTTCCTGAATTCCCCAATACGAGATTGCATTCGCGAGCCACATTTGACCTTCCTCCGGGCGCGAAGTTTAGTGGCAAGCGTTTAAAATTCATCGAATGTTTGGGGACAGATGTTGCCCTGTGAAATCGAGAGGGAATGAACGCAGATTTCGACCACTTTCTGCTGCGTGCACACATACGTCAGAGAGGCTCGGCCCAAAGACACGTGTAAATGTAGAACGAAAGTTTTTCGTCTGAAATATACATTAGTTGAAAGGATATATAATAAATTGTCAGAATATAATTTGGAAATACACATCATTGTAAATTATAATGAAAGCAATTAAGAACATTTCTTCTGTAATTTAGTTATTTTTATTTCTTAAGGTATTTTTTATTTTAAAATTTCTGTTTTTACTTTTTTGTAACTTTATTCTAATTTAATTTTGCATATAAATAATATTTAAAATATCAAATATGGTTTGTTTAAACAATATGAACAAACTTAATTATAATCTATATATACAAAACAGGATGTTGGTATGTATATAAGAGCAAAACTCTAACACCATTGGACCGATCTCCTTGAAGGTTGGCACTTCTCCGTGTTTTTCACTGTGAAGGTTTATGTGTTAATTCTGTTGTAACTCCACTACATGGCGCTACATATTCACTACATATCCCCTACATATTCGCGTCAAATGCAACCTACAACACACTCGGCAGTATTTCGAATCTATATCGTCAAACAACTATTAAACGAGGCGTTCGAGGACCTTAAAAACTAAAATTGTGAGGCCGAATGTCTCAAAGAAACGTTTTCACATCGTAATCTATAAAATGAACTCTTCCTGAACATTCTATTATATTTTTGCTGGTCCAGCGCTTCCCGATATTACCTCACCTGCACAGAGACGTGCAGAATCTGCAAGTAAATGTGAATGAAAGGGACAGAGACCGGCAGAGACAGCCCGGGATAGGGTAAGGGAGGGAGAGACAGTGTGAAACGGGGATGGAAGGGGAAAGAGGGAGATGAAGGGCAGAACAATGTCTGCCGGGTTTTCCTAGTAATAACTAAAATCGTAATATTTCATTCATCTTCAACGTCACAACTAAAATATAAAATAAGTTGTTTAGTGAAATAACTGGAAGTTGTAGGCTACACAACGCCAGTTTTGCAAAGATTTTAACTTTTTAATTCGTGATTTTGCAGGTTTTGGTGTTTTTACTGCATGTTTTAGAGAGGTTTACTGCGCGAAAATCCGGTCTTTATTTATGATTACCTTATCTACTAATCTTAGTTATCCTGTCCATCATTCACGGCCATACCTCTTTCCGGTTCTTATTAGAGATAAATAATAATAATACGAGAAAGCGCACAATCTGCATAGTTTATTCTCTTTTCTTTTGCTGGAGAGAATATTCAGTCAAAATGTTACACTTTCATGTTAAATCACTTTCTGACTGCCTCTTTATTCGCATTCACTGCCCGCACCGCGAATTTCACTAGTTCCATTAGTTCTTTTTATTCCGTGCTGAGCTTGGAGGTATATGTATTTCTTTTTCTGCATTGTGAGGCGTGATAGCTATCACATAACTCTTCGCACCATTCACACACACACTGATTGTTTGGTTCGTGGAAACTTTCCGTTTTACGTACTTTGTGGTGAAAACCATGTACCGCAACCCTTGCTACTGAATGTCTTAGGTCATATCATCTTCCCATCGATTCTCTTGTGGTCATTGCATCCGTTGTATAAAATCCTTCCCATATTTCTTTTATTTTCTCTCTTAGTTCCTTCATTAATTCTTCAAGGTGTGGTGCATTTGGTGCGGTAGGGGTGGTGGAGTGGTCGAGGTGTGGTATTATAGATAAATGACATTTCTGAGACATTTCTTTAAAAAAGTATTTTTGTTAATTTAAACAACTAAAACGACGGGTGACAGCGCTTGCAAAAATAATTAACAACTCATTTGATTACTCTCAACAAGACATATCGATTGGCATAATCCTTAGCCAGTTCCCTATAGAATATTGTAGAAGAATTCTAAAAACTACGTACTTTTATTTTTCAATGCATCTATGAGTATATTGGTGAAAGGCTGTCACCCAATATACTCTCCTTTCAACATTGAACTGAATCATTAAGAATTGATTCTAATTGACAGTAATTAAAAATATGTTATAATGGAAACTATAAGAAACTGTAATGTATTTAAAATTTTATTTTCAATATGAACTTGCAATGCAAAAAAAAGTACCGTAGAAGAACGCCACGCTTTGTTAGTTAAGTGTGTATGTTTCATTTCCATTCATAAATCCTAAATAAAAAGTTTCATCAAAAAACAAATGATACTAAAATATGGGGAAATAAAACAATACTTTGTTTGCAAAACTTGGTGTCTGGTGGCAGAGGCGCAATTGCTCATATATTGTATCCCTCATATTTTATGTTTACATCCTTCAAACTTTTATGTTATTACCTAAACATTTTTTTAAAACAAATATGTGCATTGTTTAGTACTAGTTCAACGGAGATAAAAAGAAAATTTATCTACAGGATGTTTTGAGAGCAACTTTGTCTGACAAAATATTTAATTCTCTAATTAATGTAACGAGTCATGATTGAGTGTACAATATTTGACATCCAAAAGGCGTTTATATACACGACTCGCTTGGGATTAAAATACAGGTTGGCAAAGATTGAGATACTTCGGAGACGGTGGAGGTACAATGGAGAACGAAAAAGCAGCAACCATAAAAGATTTAGACGTCTCGGAGTACAGACAAAAGTTTGGCGTTCTGGAGTACAGACGAGAGGTCTTGAAGTATAGACAAAATGTGGACGCATTGAAAGGCCTTTTGGTATTGTATTCTTTAATTAGAAATTATTGTGTAAAGTTTCTGTTACCGTTGTTATTATGTTGTAAATAAATGTTTCTTTTTTATTTTGAATTTAGAAGCGTTTAAATTTAATAAATCGGTAAGTTCGCCATATTCCAAATCTACCGTGTATTCTCTAAAAATAAAGTAAATGGATATTTCTCTTTTTCTCCTTGTGAATTTAATTCATTGAATGGAGAAATGAGAACCATCAGTATAAAGTAAACGATCTTGCTTAAAAAATAAACATTAACATTTTGGACTTATAACGGAACTGTACATGCTTTATGAACCGTTAATTACAATATTTCAGTGTTGTAAGTTCTCTAATAAGGAATACGAAATGAATCACTGTACTTCACAACTGTAGTACATGAATTATGAACCTGGAATTGTCGACTTTAAAATCAAGTGACTTCTTCATTCTTACACAATTATATTACTAAAATTTAAAAAGATTAAAAAATATTGTGTAATATACGCGACGAGACAAAGTTTTACTTTTTGTATAAATAAATACAATAGGAGATCTAAGATATTCACGTCTGTCTCGAATAACGCTCAACCTAATTGAGAGGAATTATATGATTAATTTATTAATTTGAATGTAAAGGTGAAGTCAGTGGAAATTTACATTCTTTAGACTCTGAAGATATTAAATTGACCTGTCAGAAAATTCTAGATGTCTGTCCTGGTGTGGAGTGACTGCTCTTCGCCCGTGGTGTCGCGGGGGTTGGCAACCCTGACGCTGCGTCCAGGGGCTCGACGCCTCTCCGCCTCGCGCGACCTGTCGCTACGTTAATTACCGCCATGAAGTGTGATTCGCCGCCCCAACTTCGCCACGCGCTGGAACATTACCCGGGCGGCGAAGGGCCGCCCCCCCCCTGTCCGCCCGACGCCCCGACGCGACGCGACGGCTGGACGGCGCGCGGGAGCCCCGTGTTTGTGTTGGCGCTGCTGTCAATTCCACGCTGGCGCAACGAGCTTTGGGTGGACTCCAAGTAACTCGCCCTCGGTCTTGTCGTGTAAATGTTGTAAAATAAATCCATCCACTGACGCTGAACGAACTTAAAAATACATTAACCCAGAAATAACTTACATATAAATAAATAAACAATTTGTAGTGACTTCCTGATCATACTGTAGGAACACAGTAGGCAAGGAAAAACAAAACTTGCATAACTTATAAAACACCTAAATGATTTTAAAAACAAATATCTCTCTCACGCATTTAATTTGGCAAAAAAGTAACAATTTTTATTGAGTTTATTGATTTATTTTAGCGAAATTCAATTCACGCCAGATTCTTCTCATGCCAAATTCTTAACCTCTAATCTCGCTAAACTATATTTCTAATTTCCAATGTGCGCAGAAATTCAAAGAAAACTATGCAATACCCTACCATGCGAGGGATATTTATGTTTTGTTAGATGTCATGCAACTCAGGAAAAATACAAAATCATCTATCTATTACACTAATTTCCAATTCGTGCAGAAATTATAATGAAAATTTGCAGCCTCCAATCACGTCAGAGATGTATTAGTTTCCTTAGACAGTAACTCGGAAAGATCATTCAATCAAACAATTCCGATTTTGACCACAAAATGCAAATATTTGGTTATATCATTCCCTCTATTCTTATAAAGAGTTTACCGATTGAATTTTCTTACTTGGTTCGTCCCTACTTGCAGGCGTTCAGAAGCCAACTCGACTAACTTCATCGAACGAAAATTTTCAGTATAAATAGTTAAAGTATTTTATTTATAAAAATGTCTAATTGTTTCAGCATATTTCGAATTCAATTTTGACATTTAAGGGTATGTTTTCAGCACTTTATTAATATATTTGAAAACAGTGTCTCCCTGTATGATAAAAAAACAGTTTATATGGAGTTTGTCACTTTGCCAACTGAAAGGTATATTGACGAATTCTGAATTGTATTGACATAATATTCCAAATGGTTTCTAAACAAGTTATTTTATTAAACAAATACACCTAGAACAAAACATTCTTACTAGAGAAAGTTACCGGTATTATTATAAGTTATTCAACAATACTTAAAATAAAATAAAAATTGCCTGAAATACAAATAAAAATGTGTTCGTTGTCTCTATTCTGCGTAAGTAATGCAGTCGACAGCACTGGCAGGTTTTTCGAAATGTTATTCTTCTTCTCCAAATGTCATTTGGTTTGTGTCTCTAATGTCAAATGTGCTTCAAATGACTTCTAATTAAGTGTTTCAAAAACTCCAAAATTTTCTGTGAAAAAGAGCTTCAAATTTTGCATTTTTAGTACTTAAACGCCATTTTCTTAAAAACTGTTCCAAATTTTTCAAAAAAATTCCATTTATGACGAGGTTTTAGTGTTCTTTAATATTCTAAAATTAATATTTCCGTTCTACAATTAGAAAACCGACTGTAATCTGTAATATCGAATGAAATCAGAGTTTTATATTGTTCGCTAAATATCTGTTGTATAATGTTTACTAAATTTCTCATTGTAATGTTTGTTTATGAAACTGTATTATTTATTATGTAAAACTGTAAAGTAGTGATCGCTTATGACCAAGATGTTTCACAGCGATCTGAAATAAATTAAATAAATTAATAAATTAGAAAACCGAAAAATTAAGAAAAAGTAAAAAAAATAGTTTGTGCGGCTATAGATGGCAGATGGCACGAGTATGTTGCAATTCCGAATAGCTAGTCCAGACCCAAGAAAATAGAAAACTAATAAGAGAAAGTTTGTGACATTCTGTAACACCACTAGTTTGAATTTGTTAGAGATAACCATACAAGACACAAACACAATTTACTGTGCGCGCCTTGGGTAGCCGTAAAATTCCATAAGAGATAAATTTCTTGAAGTTGATTTTATTTTTACTTGTACAAGCTTGCCAAAATGTAGTAGTTCTTAAACAAGATACATCATATTTAAACAAGATACAGCTAGTTTTCACAGAAAACGGTTGAGATCTCGAGAAACTTTGTATGACATTATTTAAAGTACATATACGTGTAAATATAATAATGTGAATAAATCATCGCTATTGTAAATATTAACGTGAGAGACAAGTCAAAAAAATTATATTGTTGTATTTTTTTTAAATAAAGTATAAAGCAATATGGCGTTCAAGTCATCTCATAGAGTACATTTAGTACTATTCCTACCAAAAGTTTAAAGAAAAAATGTGGAGCCATTTTTGAGAAAATCTTCTTTTTGTAATTATTTAAAATTGCACATTTTGCACGCAATATTGCGCGAAAACTACTTAAATTTTCAAAAAAGGTACATGACCTTAATGAAAGAACTCACTTAGGAGAACAAATTTTATATTGAGGAAAACTTTCTGGCTTCAATTTTGTAGTTGTAGGTAGACGCTGAAAAAATTCGAACTGATGCGATTTTCGAAAATTCAGAGTTCACCGTGAAAATGGGACCTATGTCTCCTTTATAAGTGTATCTTACTCTATTCTTACAAGAAATTTAAAGAAAAAATTTGAGCCGTTTTTTAGAAAATTTTGAAAATGTCCGGGAACCTTCATGTAAAGTACCCCCACATTTTGAAGAAAGTTTTTCTTTAAAATCTGTAAATCGATTTTCCGCAGCATTACATATATTTCTCTATAGTAAATATAATACCGTATATATGTACGTATACGGGAAAGTAAAAACAGTTCCATGATTGGCGTTTTTAGCAAGAATTGAAAAGAAAATGTGTGTTCATTCTTGGCCTCACCCATTGCTGCATACTCGCATTGTTTTCAGTGCTTCTTGACTGAGATGTGTTGGTATAGACATAAATTGTGGTGTAGTAGTATATAACAAAACAGTTACTAAGAACGGGTAAGTATGTGTTTTTTTATCGCCACTGGTTTCTACAAGGGAACGAGCACGATCAAAATCACAACTCGCGAAAGCGAATAGAGTCTATTCTCCCCACATGTGTTGTAGTGCAGTGCGTTAAGTGTAATTGAGAATGGGAGAGATAGAGACAAGTTTGAGAAGGGAAACACTGCGCGCGTTACGTGGCCTGTTTATTACGGCAGTGGCGTTAATACATCTGGTATTGATTGGATAATCCAGGGCAACCTACCAAACGGAGCGCCCGGCTAGAACTTTCCTCCAGGCCATGACTGAATTCGACCTAGCTATCTAGCTAGGGTCGAATGTACCCCACCGTCGGGTCTTCAACCTTAGGATCTCCTGTCAGAGGCGTGTCATTGGCAACAGTTCTAGTGCTGGTCCTCACCTAAATAGTGGGCCAGGGGTGTCGCCCAAGAAAGGTGACGCAACCTGAAAGAGGGGTGAACTCCGAGAGGATTCTTGACCCCGCTCTCAACTGACTGCGTGCGACGTGAATAGCGAGTTCTGTGTCAGCCCGCGGGCCGGAGAACCCTCCTGATTGAGATATTCTGCATCAGAATTGCGCTGTCGGTCAATGTGCTTTTGTGGTAGGGAGTGTTGAATGTGTTTGACGTTGTCCATTATTAATTATTGCTACGAGTAATTGTAAATGTTATATGACACACCAGGCAAATTCATTCGAGCCGGTCTGCTAGAACAATGTGTTTTACCAAGAGGATCGTTCTCGTGTTCCTACAAAACGTTACTTCTATTTTATATTTATATTGGTGTAACAAAAATATGAAATTCAACCACGAATGAAACCTACAAATCTTTCAAAATGACAACATCAGCAAACCCTCAACCCCCTGAAATGCAACTGTAACCGAGTCTTGTTGAACCGTATGCTGAGTGAGTAGTCGTTCACAAGCTTGTTGAGAACCTCCTCCCGGACAAACGGAGATCTAGGGCGAGACACAGTCCCACGGCCGCTGTGCAGGAACTGACGTCCTACAAACTCGTGCCGATAAAAATGTATGAACCTCTTACAATTGAAGAATGCAGGCAAACAAGGTACGTGTTGATTAGATCATTACGTGGATTTTCCACTGAATGTCCGCATTTAGTCCTCTTCTTTTCAGTCTCAAAGTTTGTATGAAAAAATGGCTTTACAAACGTAGATGGTACAGCAGTGTTGTCAAGGTCGATGCCACGAGCGGGAGTCTGTGGTACGATTGCCACCACAAAATCGCCCCTCCACGTAGTTCATCACCCCGCCAACAGAGACAACGCCATCACTATTGTAAAACGGTGGCGGGGTTACTGATAGTTTCCTCCCCACCGCTAGTTTCGCAGTGAAGTTCGTGGTATGCTAGGTGCTACAGGGCGTGCCACTGCCACCAGTAGAAGACCTTGACACTACTGTGGTACAGGAATTACATATAAATCTCCACGAGCGTTGGTCGATCGTCTGCTGAAATAAAGCGAAGTGAGCTCTTTGCGAATGCCGAACGTCCTCGCTTCCTGCGATGGTCTGGGGAAGCGGCGGGGGGGGGGCAGGGAATGGGAGGAGAGGGAGAGGGGAGACAGAAGGAAAGATGTCCTCGCGGGCGCCCCCCTCCCCAACCTCGCCACAACCCTATTGACTGGCTATTGCGGATGTCTAAAGCACCTCCGAATTGGCGATGCCCTCGAGCGAATCGAGGCTTCTCCTTTCCAGAGGAAACGCTTACCCTTGGGGAAACACAGGGAGCCGATAGGATATCGATGCAAAGAGTGAGGCCATAAATAAAAGGGGGAAATCTAAATAAACTGGAATATAAATACGAAATATTATGCTCACTGATTGCTGTTGGTAGCATATCATCTACACCTATAAGGCGTCGTTAGTAATGACGAGGTCGAGAATATTTTAAATGGTTTCCATAATGAGCGAAGTTTCGGGAGTTCAAATGTGCACTGATGACTGATTGTTATAATAAATTTTCTTGAGATTTATTACAAAAATATTTATTAAGTACATAATTATTTGTTTTTTTATGTTAATATTTGTTTTTCTTATGCTTGCATCTAATAAGAAAGTAAATATTTGCTTACGTCATGAAATTTAATAAGATTCACATAAACATAAATTTAACTTTTGTGCAATAAGAATCCGTGACTTTGCGACTTAAAAAATGTTTATATTTGTAAAATTGAAATTGGCAATATGCAATAAAATAATTTTGAAAATTCTTATCAATTTTACCAAAACCTTTTCACGTGCTCAATGTGTAAATTATCTCTAAATCATTTACGTACCATACGCACTTTGCTGTGAAGTGTAGAGAAAAAACGTTAGTGTACTGATGGAAGAAACCGATTAAAAAGACGTCGAAGGCAGGAAAAGGTAGGGAATACCTGCTCTACACATTCTAGAGAAGAAATGATCCAAGCTGTTCACCCATGAAGGTTGCGTAGAAACATTTGGGCGCTAGTCTTCAGTATTTACGTAGAGTTTTGTTTGATAATATCGAACACCCTTGTGACTTTTAGCATATTTTCTCTAATCGTTCGTCAACGAAACCCATTATTCCTCACGCGATTGCAGGGTGTCTGTCAATTCTCAGAAATTATTTTTAACTTGCGGGAGCGTCTGGGATGGCAAAGCTCCGGCGCGCCTCTTTTGCGTTAGCCCCGCGTTCATCGCCCTCGTGGTCAGGGGAGGATCCAGCCGATCATATTGGGGGGGGGGCATAGAATTTTGTTAAAGAATAAACACATTTGTTATTACATCGTTGGGTATATATGCTATACAATATTTTTTAATAATAACAAAATTCTAACATAAATAAATATTTAAATCAATTTTGTCAAATAACGGAAGGTTGCAAACAAAAACTCTAGGACTTTGCGAGGGGCCATGGCCCCTATGGCCCTCCCCTAGATTCACCACTGCTAGTGGTAACCTTCATTTCCTGCAACACTATAAAAAGTTGGCATGATCAACTTTGAGAAACAAAACATTACTGATACTTCCAGGAATCTCCAAAAACAATTTTAGACGCAATTTTGCAACGTTTTCGCCCTTAGAAATCAAAGCTTATAAGATTGTCGCGAGAATTGATCCCATTCATATGCTCCACAACCTTGTAAGTTTCCCCCTAAGTTGATTATTTATCTCTCTCACATACTACTTAGTGAGAACAATTTAGCAAAATTTTTAAATTTACCTTGTATGTTTGAAGCACCCTGATTGCTGTTGGTATACCTTCTACACGTAAAGAAAAAACAAGCCAAAAATGTCAAATGTGTACGTTACGTATGTGTGTGGTATTTTGTAAATTTTGATAATAAAAAAATAAAAATTTACGAAATCCCACGTATACATACGAACACTTCGCTATTTTAACGGACATAAAACAAAAATAAATGATTGTAGTATACCGAAAACAGTAATCGACAGTTTAATTACAAAATTAAACGCTTCCCACTTGCTTTAAACATGAAGAAGTGTGCGCAAATAATAGCAACTCTGCCAGATTGTTTTCCAGTTTATTTCCATTACAAATCCATTTCCATTGTGTTTGTCTTTACTTATTTGATTTTAGAATTCCAATAGTGTGATGTGTAGAGGTTATATTACCCAAACGTCAGGGGAATTGCGTGACTAGGCTCGTATCGGATGCCGCATATGGTGCTCCGTCACATACATCAAGTTAATTCCTCTAAGAGGGACCTCCAAATATTACATGCCAACCCTTCTCCGCAATTCTACGCTGTATTAATTTAGCTCGTAAATTTCACAGAAATACGCGTTCGAACGCTTCCGTTTAACAATCTGGAAAATTCCATACCTCTTGTGTGAAATTTGAAACATGCGAAGCGAAAGAGGTAGTATGTGAAAACTTAATATTGCAAAGTTGCTGCTATTACACATTTAGCTACTAACGATATTATAGCTGTAACAGCAAATAACTAGTAAACATGAATATTTCAAGTGAATGGCTTTTTAGTGTTTTTATACACGTCCATTAGTGGATGAATTATCAATATGAGATTGTATGTAAATTGTCTCATGATGTATTTAAAACGATTAAAATTCCTTCGCAATCGTGTTCTAAATTACTATTAAATTCACTAAAATGTCCACCGTAATTCGGAGCACGATGAAGATTATTCTGTAGGTGACTCCATCTTTCTAGGTATTTCCAGTTATAAATTTATGTTTTTGGCCTATAATTAAGTGCCAATAAATCTTCCCCTTTCGTAGTACATCGTGCAAATTAATAATAAAAAATAAAATGACATGGAAAATAAATATTCTATTTGTGTGTATTGTATGAATTTGTGGCAAAGGAATATTGAAGTAACTATATGATGAACGAATTTTATTCGATTTTGTACACAAAAACCTTTTAATTTTACTCTACTGACGCTTAAAAACATTTTTCACGTTTCTCCAAATTTTCAGATATATAACAGAATTGAAATATGACCTTAAGAGTATTATAGAGTGGTCCTGTCTGCATGTATTTGGTCCTATCTGAATATTTTCATTGAAAGACTTAGAGCCGATTTTTAGAAAAAAATCCTTTAACTATTTCTGAATATGCCCTTTTTCCATCTTATATTCAACCAAAACATTTGATAAACTCCATGACACATCATTTCAAGCATTTCATTACATTTGTGTAATTTTTTGGAAACACAAAGAATAAATAAAAGTAGCATGGATGCCACGGTAATTAGTGCATTTAACACTATCCTAACAAAAAATGTAAAGAAACCACTTTGGGCCATTTTTGAGATAATAGAATAGAATTCAGAAAAAGCGGAATGTTGAGCTCATTTTCAGGGCTACAAGACATCATTTAAAGCACTTGTATTTACAATTAAAATAATGTTTACAAATCACCAGTAATGTAAATACTAACGACCTGAAAAATGTCAAAATAGTTCATTTGAGTAATTGTTGAAAAAATAAAAGACTGCAGGGAATGAGGTTGATATTTTCGGTTACAGTGCGACCCCTCCCTAAGTGTACATTCCCGCACACGTTCTCAGTGCTATTCGTGCACCATCCCGGTTCCTGAGAGGTTTAGCATCCACTGAATGACGTTGGGGCTTCTTGACAACATGCGGTGATTTACTGCAGTTACGGGTGTACCATCTCCTAGAATTGGACTTATGGATCAATTTATTAACTCGACCACAATGTGATAACTTGTGATAAAACTGATAAAGGAACAATCTCAGGGAAGGAAATTGTACATAACAAAATGATGTCCAGCTTTAAAAAATTACACACAGTAATATTCACAAGACGTAAAGTATGAAATGTCCGTAAGGGCAGATGGTACATTGTAGCATGGTTTTAGCTTCAAATTTTTTCACAATATAAAGCTTTATATCTGTGAATTGAAGGAATAATATAACGAACTTTTTCAGCATTTGTAGGCATTTTCTTTGGACAAGTATTTAATAACCAAAGTTGCATGTATAATCGTTTTTTCGTTATTATTTTATTTATACATGCGAAGAGAGAAGTGAAAGCTTAGTACTTAATTCTAGTGCATTTTGCTCAGAAACTATTAATGTTACAACATTTATGTTTCTTAATGTAATTAAACATACAATTTGTGATACCATGAACTATTTTTCTACATTCTGTTCAACACAGTTAATGAAAAATGTGAATAAAAAGAAAGTTTTTTCAAACTTTTACCTAAAATAGCAAGATTTTGAACTTTTAAATATGTCACTTTAATTTATAGTTCACACATTATAGTTTCAATTTCGAAAATGTCCCATGGACTTCAAGTAAAAAACCCCACAAAATTAAAATATCGATTTCAAAGTGAAGGGCCCGCAATATCACCAGATCGATTTGGGAATATCAATTCCGGAGAAAAATCGGCTGAACGGTTTAGCCGCTAGCATTGTCCGCAGAGAGATTCAGACTTTTGCCGTTAGATTTTTCTGTATTAAAAAAACACAAAACACGGATTCTGGCTTCACCACGTGTTAGAGGAGTTTTTTCTATATTTAGAAACTGGATTTATCCATTTCTTTGTTACCATAGCCCCATGAGAAAATATTTTATGCAAAAAATTGCTGTTTTTCTGCAGATATATAATTTTCTCTTCATCGCGATAGTGGCAGCGAGAAAGTAATACATTTGGGCAAGTAAAATGTTTGAGAAAATTTAGAAAATGTTGAAAATGAAGGGGTTTGTGTAAAGCACACCTAAAACTTAAAGTATACTTTTCAAAATGGCGACTCAGTCCAGATCGATCGGAGAATATTCATTTTGGAAAAAATCCTACAAATAGTTAAGTTTATTCACAGACGGACGGACAGATGGATGGACAGACGATTGGACGTTTTGAAAAAGCAATTATTCGGTATCAGAGTACACAAAAACATGTATTTTCGTTGAAATATCACAATTAATTTTCCGTAGCGTTACCTAATTTTTCTACACTACATATACATATTCAAATGCAGAACATAAACGACTGAATTATCAACTGTCTGGGTCTCCGTTTAACAAGTGTGCTGTGAATGCAACCCGTTAAACACGGGTGTATTTTTGCTCGCGGTAGCGTGCACACAGCCCCTGGCAATGGCGCACACACTTCGTCAGCTTCCCCAGTCCATTGACTTCCCCGGCGAGGCAACTCACCCAAACATCATGATCTACTACTTCTCGAAAGGCATAAAGAACTCAGGATTCCAGAGTACAATTCATCGAACCGGGAATATTAATTTCGAAAAAATCTTAGGAATACTTTAGTTGCTTGAGTTGTTCACAGATGGATGGACAGACCAAAACCAATTTTTGAGATCAAGGGACCCCACATGTACTATGACCGACTGTAGTGGAGGAGGAATTTTATGTTCTCAATTATTCAACCTAGCGAAGGCGAATGACAATCTAACATATACAATAGTACAGGATTTAGGGTCATGGATACTTTGCACTCTGGCATTCACGAAATCATTTGAAATCAAATATTTTTTAAAAACAAATTATACTATAATCTCTGAATATTACTGCACATACATCATATATAAGAAACAAACGCTTTCACAATAAATACCCTGTATGAAAGAAAAGATCTTATAACTGCAACACTTCTTGTACACACACATTTGCTACTAACAATAAAAAAAATAATCCTATGCTTTCTTGTTTAATAGTTCACAGAGATTTAAAATAAACAAACTTTCTATCTTAACATTTTTTCTTTCTGCACTCACACATTCACATAAAAGGTACAAAAACATTGATTGTATTGTCCTTTTATAATGAACACAGTGCTTTCCAAAAAGTATCTTTCGTAAATCCTATAAACCGCAATCTCTCTCTTTCACTTTTATAGAAAATTTACAATCGCATTATGTGAAACAATTCTTTTTACAAATTCTTAATAATAGTTTCTACTTGTTTTTCCAAAATAAGAAGGATTGGTTCTGTTGATTTAGTGCCAATTTCAATGCTTCTCAAATACTTGATAACTTATTCCTATGTATTTTCTTAATTCATTCAAATTTAGACGAGAGTTCAAAATACTATAATTCAGTTTGGAACTTTCTTACTTATGGCGTATGCAACCTTAAAGGAGGGTAGTTCAAATCAGGAAGCGTCGCGACAGCCAGCTGTTAGCACATTTTGCTCGGCGCGGACAAGTTCCTGCGACTTCCGCCACCTGGGCACTCTTTGGAGTGCTTCCCGCTAAATTATGGGAGTTCCATGCTAGACCAGGGTGTCATGGGGGCGCCAATTCCAAAATTCGCGCGTCCCACTTAAAAAAAAAAAAAAAATCCATCATCAATCAATCAATCAATGAGATGGAATGAAGACATTAATTAAATCATTGTTTCCCCGCGCCTTGATGCATGTGACAGCTCTTCCGCCGCCCTGCCAGGTTGCAATCAGCTACCCTCGCCGCCGACACCGGTGACGTCACTACATCACCACCGTCACCGCCGCCACCAACACCATCGCGCCGTCGCGCCCGTATCTCTCCCCCCGCCTACGTCCGCCCCCCCCGCCGCCAGCTAGCCGGCTGCCCGCCCCTCTGAGCCCTGCCCGGGGTCGAACCCGGGGCACCGCCCAGAGCATGTGCGGCCAGCGGGCGACACAGCTGGTGGAGTGTGGGCCAAGCGGATGGAGCTATGGTGGACCGGGAGCATGAAGCATCCACGGCGGTGAAGGGCATTTTTCACGATTTCTGCATTGAGACCCTCTACTGGACAGCGGTGTGATTTGTAGGAGCGGTGGTGCTGTGACAGTGGTGTGGTTCGACAATCCGGCCATGTGTGCCTCGTAACCTTTCAATGTTACATTCATTTGGTTTTTGTTTGCTGTGTTAGTCAGGTAGCATCGCTTGGTCAGTGTGAGCCTTTAATTTTGTGTTTCGCAACACTGCAAGAGTTTTGTGAAATTGTTAAAGTTTTGTGAAATTATTATTAAAGTTTTTTGTATTCTTTGACATTTTATGGTGCCTTGAAACCCGGGAACGAATACTTCGTTCGTTCGTTGGTAACACTGACTACGCGAGGGTTTTGTTCACGCCATGCCGCGTCATCGTGATGCGCACACGGAACGCGTGCCTTTGTGAATAAAAAAACAAAATTACAGTAGAATCATTAGCAGTGCTGTTGTAACATTTACTTGTGTTATGTGCGCTTTGCTTTGGCGGTTTGTATGGTGCAAATTAAAAGCATGTTCTTGGTTACGCCTTTCCAATTCCTGGAAATATTATGCAGCTTTCCTAACCTCATATTTCACGTTCCTGATCTTAGGTTCTCAAGTTTGTAGGGTTAAATGTATTTTGACGATAGTTACATAGCTCATTTTGCTTATGAAAGTGGTGTTGACTTCCAATTAACAAATACATGTCGGGCCTTAAATTTTTAGATGGTTTTTCGCGTATGAAACTTCATACCCTTTAAATGCTATCGTGAATTATTTCAGTTCTTTTCATTAGTAAGCAAGCTTATTTAACCATGTCTCAGTCAAAGGTACGGGCTAAGGAGCCAGGTGCAGTTGAATTAAGATTATCACAAAGGTGGAGTCTCGCTATTTGGGAAATTTCACGAATTGAAAGTAATTTGAAAGCTTTGCAACCAGCAACAGTAGCCAGTCTCGCGTGCTTGCGTGATAGGTTATGCGAGGTTTGGAAGGATATCGAAGCTCTTAAAATGGATGCGATCAGCTCCACAGAGTTCTTTAGCACGATTCATGAACAAAATTTTTCGCAATGTGAAAATGCTTACTTGGCTGTAAAACAGCTATTGAATGAAAAATACGAGCCCTTTGAAAAGCCTCTTACTGTTGCCTCGGCGTGTCATCATGCCTCGCTACCGAGCATTAAAATTCCAAAATTTGATGGAAGGTATAGAAATTGGCAACGTTTTCGTGATTTGTTTACTCAATTAGTCATTAATCAGGTACAGATACCGGACTCGCAGAAGTTGGTGCATTTAATGAGTAGTCCTCGAGGCCGAACCTCTGAAGTTGATTTCTGTGCTCACAGTATCAGACAGATCCTTTCAACAGGCCTGGGCTTTATTAAGAGATCGTTATGACGATAAATCGAAAATTTTAGAAGAGCACATTCATGCTCTCTTCTCCTTTCCTTCCCTCAAAATTGGTGATGCCTCCTCCTTAAGAGAATTGCACAATGTAGTAACTTCTCACTGGCTATCTATGTCAGCAGTTCCCACTACAGTCCCTATGGCTGAAATAATAGTACAATTTTTAGTGCTCAGTAAATTGGATAACAAAACAAGGGAAGCATTTTTCCTTGCTAAAGCAAAAAATGATATTGTTCCATTGCAAAATGTTTTAGATTTTCTTTCACTCCGGGCAAGAGCCCTAGACATTGCCCCTCTTGCTAATCCTGATGTGAATTCTGTTTCAGTTAGTAAGTCTAAGCGCCCTACACAATCTTCACCTGCCAAACAGGTGTTTCAGCTGGAAGAGGGGTCATCAGCTCGAGCCTGCATTGCCTGCAGTTCTGGAGAGCACCCACTTTTCGCCTGCCCTCGTTTTCGTACCCTGGCTGTCCAGCAGAGATGGGATTTTGTCTCTTCTCATCAACTCTGCTACAACTGTCTTCGAAGGAAGGGTCCTTCTCATCATTGCTCACAACGAAGTTGTAAAACTTGTGGTAAGAACCACCACTCAATGCTTCATAAATTTTCTACACAAAATGTCCATAATTTGGCATCACCTCATTGTTCTAGTGCTCCCAACACCTCTGCTGGACTAGCATCTGCCACCCAGATTACTGCAAAACAACCACACGATACAAAGGTTTCCACGTTATCACACTTGGTTCTTAGCCAGACATTTAATATTGGTTCTCTCCTTCCCACAGCCATTGTTAATGCAACAAATGAGTTGGGCCAAACCCTGCCAGCCAGGGCATTACTTGATTCTGGTAGTGAAGTTTCCTTGATAACTGAATCACTGGTACAGGCCCTCCGTCTCAAAAGAATTAGGCATAATGCTACGATTCATTCTGTTAATGCTCTTACTTCTGGTTCAAATGCTAGAGTTCATGTGTTAATCTCCTCGCGGTGTTGTAGGTGGAAAAGGGCAATAGAATGTTTAGTGGTCCCTGCTATTTCCAAAGCCACCCCCCGGAGGAACATTAATTTAGCTGCCCTGAAGCTGCCTGCTGACCTAAAATTGGCTGATGACCAATTCTTTATTCCTAAAAAATTAGATATTTTATTAAGCTCTTCTTTATTTTTTCAGGTGCTTAACACTAAGAAGAGCAGCCATTGTTCAAAGCTTTTTATTCTTGATACTAAGTTTGGTAATGTCATTGCGGGGGATCGATTGCCCACACTGTTGCCAAGTGCGGCACCCCCAGATCAGTGCTTTTTCTTAACTGCACACTCTCCTTCCTTAGTCAATGATTATGAGAATATTTGGAATTCTGAGAGGATGTCCTCTTCTCGTGATGAAAACTTCTCACACTTGGAGCATCCTTGTGAAAAGAAATTTAATGAGGACACCTTTAGGTTGGAGAATGGGCAATTTTGTGTATCTTTGCCTTTTAAACGTCCTCCACAATTATTGGGGAATTCACATTTTGTGGCCAAGCAGTTTTTGCTTGCTTTAGAAAACAGATTTTCTAAAGATAAAGAATTAAGGCACAATTATGTCAAGTTCATGAGAGAATACATTGAATTGGGGCATGCAGTTGAATGTGTCAGTAAGATAGCACCTCCTTTCTATTTTATACCTCATTTTTGTGTGTTGAATCCACAATCCCCTACTACACCACTGCGTGTAGTCTTCAATTGTAGTGCCAAATCTTCTTCTGGGTTAAGTTTAAACGACCTACTCTACGCTGGCCCTAACGTGCAATCAGAGCTCATTGACATCATGCTTAGATTTCGATTGTTTAATGTTTGTTTCACTGCAGACATTGAGAAAATGTATAGAATGGTTCGGGTGCATGATGCTGATACTAAATTTCAGAGAATTTTGTGGCGAGAGAACCCTCACGACCCCATTAAAATTTTTACTTTGCAGACCGTTACTTATGGTATGGCCCCCTCCGCATTTCTCAGTACAAGGTGTCTCAACAAGTTGGCTGAGGAAATAAATGAAATGATCCTGAGGTGGCTTCAGCCATCAAGCAGGGATTTTATGTAGATGACTTACTGTTTGGGAGTGACTGTGCTGAGAAGGCAGCATCGTTATTTCAAAGGATTGTAAAAGTGCTAAAGGGAGCTCATTTTAATTTGAGAAAGGTTAATAGCAATTCTTCATCGTTTCTGGCCACTCTCAACACCACTCACACACAATACACTTCCACGCCTCTGGCCTCAGACAATACACACAGAATATTGGGTTTGACTTGGAACACTGATAAAGACACACTTTGCATTACATATAGCAAACACTCCGATCCAAACACTTTCAACCTCCCGTGTATAACAAAAAGGGTTGTGTTGCACTTAATAGCCTCTATTTATGACCCATTAGGTTTTGTTGAATCCTTTCTTGGTAAAGTTGAAACTTTTTCTGCAAAAATTGTGGTCTTTACAGTTGGATTGGGATACTCCTCTTGATTCTGATCTTACTTGTTGTTGGCAGTCCTTGGTTAATGAGATTGTTTTACTGCCATCAATTATACTCCCACGCAAGGTGTTACCCCAGGGTCACCTTCCCTCTTGTCTAGTAGGATTCTGTGATGCCTCTCATAAGGCGTACGGAGCTGCATTATACTTAGTTAATCATGATTCTGCATCCATTGCGCATAGCCACTTGTTGTGCTCTAAATCAAGACTTGCTCCCCTGGCAGGGTCGACTATTCCTCGCTTGGAGTTGTGTAGTGCATTGTTATTGGTAGAATTGACCAAGAAAGTAATAAGAGCATTGAGAATTGTGTGTTCTATTAATCAAGTGTATCTTTTTTCAGATAGTTCTATTGTTTTGCACTGGTTGGTGAAAAGCAATCATAAATTGGATGCTTTCACTGCGCATAGAGTTTCAAAGATAGTGGCATCCTATCCACTATCTTGTTGGCGCCATGTAAGCTCGAGACAGAATCCCGCTGATCTGCTAACCCGTGGTGTCTCCCCCCAGGCACTGCAACACAGTACCCTCTGGTTTGTAGGACCGCCGTGGCTGAAGCAGCCAGTGTCAATGTGGGCCAAGCCATTTGTCGATGCTGAGGTAGCGGATAATGGTAAGGTAGATGCTCTCTGTTGTATGTTCACTGCATACCAAACAAGTATGCCCTCGTCAGATGTAGGTGAAAACCAAAATTCATTTGTTCAAGTGCTACTTAGCAGATATTCAAAATATCACAAATTGATAAGGGTGTTGGCGCTATGCTTAAGATTCATTAACAATATACGGGCTGCAATTGTTGCTCGCATTGACCCTGCTTCGGCTCAGATGCGGAGAAGGGGTTGGTTGGCACCGCTTGAATTGAGAGAAGCCACAGTGGTTATTATAAGGCTCATTCAACTAGACATGTACCCCCTTGAATATAAGGCACTTTCAAAAGAAAAGGGATTACCTCCCAAGTCATCGCTCCTTAGCTTGAATCCTTATCTAGGCCCTGATGGGCTTTTACGGGTGGGTGGCCGTTTAATGAATTCTCAGGTGGAGAGGTTAAACAAGCATCCTATTATACTTCCGCCTAACCACAAATTTACCGTCCTGTTCTTAGAAATGATACACCTCGCATTTCTACATGCGGGCTTGGCAATGATGATGGGATGTGTGCGCCAGCAGTATTGGATTCCCTCCCTACGACGGGTAGCAAAAAAAGTAATTAATGCTTGTCTGACGTGCAGGCGCTGGCGCGGCGCACCCGTAGAGCAAATTATGGGTTCATTGCCCCCTAGCCGCGTAAATCCTTCTCGGCCATGGGCTCACACATCCGTAGATTATTGTGGCCCAATTTTGACAAGGCCGTCTCTCACGAGATCAAAAATGTCTCAGAAGACTTGGATTGCTGTATTTATATGCCATTCCACGAAAGCTTCGCATTTAGAAAATCGTCGAAAATCTATCCTCCTCTCAATTCATTGCGGCCTTTGAACGTTTCGGTTCGAGAAGAGGTTATCCTGTGCACATGTACAGTGATAACGCTAGTACATTCAAAAGTGCTAGTCGTATCCTAGCCGAGGCTAATCGCTTTGTTCTTTCCGCTCGGGATTTAGAGGTTATCACCAATTTTTTATCAGTGCAGGGTACCTCCTGGCACTTTTGTCCCACCTACGCTCCTCACCGAAACTCGTTAGCTGAGGCTTGTGTTAAAAGTCTTAAATTCCATTTGCGTCGAGCTTTAGGGCAACAAGTTGTGCCCTTGCTTACATTGTACACCCTCTTAACCAAAATAGAAGCTTGTTTAAACTCAAGACCGCTTGAAGTCACGTCTACAGATACGGATGTGAATTTGATTTTAACCCCGAATCACTTAGTCTACGGGCACGCGCTTAATACTTTTCCTATAGATACTGACTCGCCTCTTGTGCAGATTACTCCTGCACAACAGTTCCGCCATTTAAATAACAAATTAGCAATAATTTGGAAATATTGGTCGCGAAATTACCTCCACACCTTGCAACAAAGGGTGAAGTGGAAAAGGGAGTCACCACCACTAGCTGTAAATGATCTAGTACTTTTAATTGAGGAATCTCCGCCCTCTCACTGGAAATTAGGTGTAGTGGAGAAATTGTTCCCTGATCAAGCCGGAGTCGTGCGTACTGTTGAAGTACGAACTAGCCAGGGCAAGTTATTGCGACCAGTACAAAAGTTATGTGCACTGGCTAGATCCTCCTACGACTAAGCCCCAATCCATGATATTTATCTCTACTTTCCCCCTCTGTCGACCAGAGATGCTCAGCTGATTTTTCTTTCGCTTCGCCGCCTGGTGAACAGGCGTACCACTATCATTTTTTAGGTCATACTGCGTGGGCCTGCCACTTGGTTTTTTTTGGTGTTCTTTGACATTTTATGCGTTTTATTAATTCCTTGTTGTACTAATTGGTATAATTTTTTGATTAAGCACTGCTACAAATTCTATGTGATTTTGTTACTTCTAGGTTAAGGTAATTGTTACGAGGTACTCAGTAATGGTTCGAGGTGATTACAATATGTACGCTAGGCAAACGCCTATGCTTTCGTTTGTTGTATGCCCTCCTCACTCGTTTATAGTAGGAATGGAGTCTCTCAAGATAATGCAGAACTGTGGTGGACTTCTCAGTGCTTGTTGCTGAAAGAAGTGAGTGGGAGACGGACAGTGCCGAACCCGAGCATCGCCATGCGCCCGGCCCCAATAAATGTTAGCACATTTTGCTCGGCGCGGACAAGTTTCCTGCGACTTCCGCCCACCTGGGCACTCTTTGGAGTGCTTCCCGCTAAATTATGGGAGTTCCATGCTAGACCAGGGTGTCATGGGGGCGCCAATTCCAAATTCGCGCGTCCCACTTAAAAAAAAAAAAAAAAAAAATCCATCATCAATCAATCAATCAATGAGATGGAATGAAGACATTAATTAAATCATTGTTTCCCCGCGCCTTGATGCATGTGACAGCTCTTCCGCCGCCCTGCCAGGTTGCAATCAGCTACCCTCGCCGCCGACACCGGTGACGTCACTACATCACCACCGTCACCGCCGCCACCAACACCATCGCGCCGTCGCGCCCGTATCTCTCCCCCCGCCTACGTCCGCCCCCCCCCGCCGCCAGCTAGCCGGCTGCCCGCCCCTCTGAGCCCTGCCCGGGGTCGAACCCGGGGCAACCGCCCAGAGCATGTGCGGCCAGCGGGCGACACAGCTGGTGGAGTGTGGGCCAAGCGGATGGAGCTATGGTGGACCGGGAGCATGAAGCATCCACGGCGGTGAAGGGCATTTTTCACGATTTCTGCATTGAGACCCTCTACTGGACAGCGGTGTGATTTGTAGGAGCGGTGGTGCTGTGACAGTGGTGTGGTTCGACAACCCGGCCATGTGTGCCTCGTAACCTTTCAATGTTACATTCATTTGGTTTTTGTTTGCTGTGTTAGTCAGGTAGCATCGCTTGGTCAGTGTGAGCCTTTAATTTTGTGTTTCGCAACACTGCAAGAGTTTTGTGAAATTGTTAAAGTTTTGTGAAATTATTATTAAAGTTTTTTGTATTCTTTGACACCAGCTGTGCGGTGCACCTCGCGACCTCGCCTTGCATGGCCACTCCACCATTTCAACCTCGTCGTCGTGTGGCCACGCGATTGCTTGCATAGGGATTTTATATTTCGTTCTCGTAAGAATTTGTACCAGTTCCAGAGAAATTCCCACGCCAAGATACCAATGAAAGAACAACCACAATTCGCGAAAAAGAACATTCAATATAAAGAAAAAAACTCTTCTGTATATCTTCGAAGAGTTTCTGTTGCTTCAGAAACGATGGCTCGAAACAGCACTATTCACGTAGTGATTCGTCCTTGCCTTGCGACCTCTCCGGTCGGCTTCTTGGTTCCAAAAGAGCGAGAAATGCTTCCTATATCGTTTCGTTTCTTCTTGCTTCTTCC